>JAECUM010047270.1:0-30387 GCA_016617855.1 Megalonaias nervosa
TATTGTTCTTCTCTCTCTCTCTCTCTCTCTCTCTCTCTCTCTCTCTCTCTCTCCGGCGAGTTCTCTGCCGTTGTACGCTCCGAAAAACCCTCTTTCACAGGGCTAAACCCAGGCTTCAAGTAACCGTTTGTCATCTACTCATTCTCTTAAAACATCATGCTACATATGATCACTGTTTGGCAATCAGTGTACATTGCATGCAGGTTAGAAGGAAAACAAGTACGGACGAACGTGCTGAGGAATATAACATATGACAATATTTCAGCAAAAGTTTGGATAATTTCAAAGACAAAGCAACCAATAGTTAATTGTATTTTCTTATTAGATTATCAGATATTGTGCCGATAGTAAGTAATGATCTTGCTGTGTACATGTATGCATTTCTTCCGATATTTAAATATAAAGCTTTAATCTTGAATACCGCAATATATCAGAGAAATACTTTGGGAACAATTCATATACTTCAAATTTAAGTATATTTTGAGTAAAGTATATTGCTTTATTGCCTCCAAGTACGATACATATAACTGGCGTGAATATGAAGTTCTTTGATTTTTCTTATCTGTCCATTAGAAAGTCAAGGTTAAACACGAATACACGGACTCTTGTTATTGATTTTATGGTTCTCTAAGAAACTTGGATGGAGATATAGTGCCATTTACTTATTCCTTGTTTATTTCCTTATCTTTTAAAAATAATACTGTTATTAATGTACCAAGGAATAACAGAGAAAAGGCATGAACATAAACATGGAAATATTTTATAGATATAAAGTGTTAAGGCATTTAATTTTGTTCAAAGTCCTAAGTTCATTGTTCCTCAATTTTGATAATGTTATTGAAAAGTTGATATTTTACAGTTACGATTCAAGAGATTAACAAACGAATCTTTCTTAAAATTTAGTAACATCCTTTACCCTGGATAAATAATATCTGGCGGCATTGGTTTTTATTGCTGGAATTAAATTGAATTCATTGGTGTTATCAGCACATCAACAAGTGATAGGTTATTTCGCCCAGCAGAAAAAAAACTAGCATTTGGAGTAAAGTGTCTTGCTCAGAGACATACCATGGCGGCCGTTCCGGAATTATCTGGACGGTATTCAAACCCGCGCTCTTCTGGTTGATAAACCGTTGTGGTAAACATTGAGCAATCACAGATCCCTTAATTGCTATATTGAAAAATGAAGATGCTGTTTTAACACACAATCCAGATAATACGACATCATTTTCCCTTGGTTTCTAGAATTTCATATACGGGTTTGGTCGTACCTTCTAAGTATGAAGTTGTTTCAAATTAAATTCATAATGTGACCCCATATAAATGAATACATCTGTGTTTACAGGTAATACGAATGATGCTGATATTAAAAATACACTAAAAATGTACTTAATTTTAAAAGCATATATAGAGAACTGATACTTACAAAATTTATATTGTTATGTATATCTATATTTTTGTAACTCATGGTACTTGATTTTATCTAATTTTATTCATGGCTGTAAATTGTACAGAATATCTTTAGTTAGTTTTGATTACGTGACCCGAGTATGTTAAAGGCGTAGTAGTTACATAGGACCTATAAATAGATGCTTACTTAGGTATTGACAATTATTAATATTAATCTGAATAATAAGACGTAAATAGCGCCTTTGGCTTAATCTCTCAGTGGCTGGTGGGGTTTCGATGTTTCTAGAAGAATTCCATAACTTCCCATAGGTTGGGCTATCTCACAGGAATAGGCCAAATCAAAGCAAACTGAGTAGTATATTCTGTCAAGTGGGGTCTATTGCGAAATACAGTCGCAATATACGGGGAATATAAGGAGAGAATTACGCAATCAATTTCAATCCGATTTAGGAGTCAGTTACATTTCTTGTGTTCTTATTGTAAGTCTGCAGACGTGTTTTATGTTGTACTTAGATATTAATCGAGAGAAGAAAGAAGCATTTGTTGGACTGTTCAGTGCAATTGCTCATTATCTGGATTATAATATTATTCTGGAACTGGTATAAATTAACGAATGTCACGGTTCTTGTACGACCAGTACATTTCCAGTTATGAAATTTATAGGGAACTTTTCATTCATTTACGACTTTATAGACATTTATAAGGATTGGTTCAGATTCACTTCATAAAACTCTAAGTTCCCCTCACATATTCATTTATAACTTTGATAATTAAATTGCTTGTGAAGTTTTACAAAACTTTGTGGTTTTGCTTCTTTTCTGTTACTTAAGTTTCTGACGATAGAGTCGCAACAATATAAATCGCTGAATAGGTAAGCTTCTTGAATTAGTTAATTTATTACCTTCTTGTTTCCACAGACAAAGTCTTGCTGTTATAGACAAACAAGCAATCCCTGCAGATAATTTTTCAAATACATTAATACGAGCTGCGTCATAAATTGTTGATCTGTCCCAGCCAGATATTTAGTCTTATCAGTGGAGAAATTTTAGTGCAGGCTTAAAGTATTTACCTGGGAGAGGTGCATCTAGTTCAACGGTAATATGCACAAAGGTGGACGGTAGAGACAAATATAAATGACAAATGACTGCCTGGGCAAATCACAGTGCCTGCAGAAATATCATCCAAATTATGCGGATGTTCACAAATTTAACTGCCTCGTCTACCTTCACAGTTAATATTTGCTGACGCATCTATCGCTTCTGCAACTACAACTACTATATTAGTATAGCTGCTGCTGTTTCTGCTAGTCGTATTATTTATACTATTGTTATTGACATCCACTACTCCTACTGCAGCTGTTTGTACTAGTACTGTTACTTCTGCTATTACTAATACTACAAACTTAATCTTCTACTTCTAATACTACTACCACTACTACTAGTAAATGAAGATAAACAACAGAGGTTCTCTGATGTGGTCAGCACCAATAAGTTGCTTCTTAATCAATTTGAAAAATACCGTTACAAACTCGTAATGGCTTGATGGTCCTTTTCCGAACTGGCTAGAAATGTCAACCGTGTTTTGAGTATTTCCAAGATAGCAGGAAATACACAATGTGACAGAGGTATCAGACATCTTGTGTACAGTGTGGCAGAACTATCGTAGCTTGTGTACACAGTGTGACAGAGGTATCAGAGACCGTATGTACAGTATGACAGAGGTATGAGAGGTCATGTGTACAGTGTGACAGAGGTATGAGATGTTGTATTTACGCTGTTACAAATTTATCAGAGGCCATGTTTACAGTGTGACAGAGGTATCAGAGTCTTGTGTACAGTGAGTGTAACAGAAGTATTAGAGGGCGTATGTTCAGTGGGACAGAAGTATGAGAGACCTTGTTTACGGTGTGACAGAGGAATCAGAGGCCGCGTGTACAGTGTGAAGCATAGTTAACGGGTTAGAACCAAATATGGCGCGTTAGTTGTGGTATCTGACTTGTTACAAAGTAACAATTAAGAGATTTAAGTAATGTCTAACGGAACCGTGTTCTATAAATATTTCATGATGCTATCAATCAACTGTATCTGTCTTTGAAACATTTACAACATTATAAATATTCTCCAATGGCTAATAAACCTGTTTTAATTCGTAAGCAGCATTAGAGATAAATAAAATGTCTAAGTTATTTAAGTACATATAATGAAATTGTTCGCGAGTGAAGTGGAATGTTTTTACACGAGTGACTTGACAGTACGAAACGTTTCCAGTAAATGAGTGAAACATTTCATTATAACTGCTAACAACAAGTATATTTTCTTTTATCTATGCTAAATCAGATTAACATAATAAATAAATAAACTGTATTATTACATCGATAATATATGGCTCTGAAATTGTACGATCATTTAGAACTGTGCTTTATTTTACAAATTTTTCTCTCAAGCGTATAATTCTTTAACTTGATTTTTCTTTTGGTCTAATTATGGAAAGTTTCACAGGTCAATAGAAAGCGTCTTTTTCTTCTGTTAATACATTTCATGCGCGGATTGATACAGTAAATATTTGTGAATGGGGGTAGCAGCACGACATAGCAGACGATAACATCTTTAAACTAAATATTATAATGATTGCCAGTCTACCTATTAGAAATTTACTTTTCAAAATTTGTTTATTTCCACATTGACATGTGAACAGTTTCGACTTGACAGTGCTAGCAGTCCAATACAGTAAGAGACACGTTCAAATGTGACTGTGGACTTGACACGCCTGCAGTATAATTTCGTGAAAGACTCATTCAAATGTGAACTCTATGGACTTGATATGCTTGTAGTCTAATACTGTAAAAGACACATTCAAATGTAAGTTATACGGACACGCTTGCAGACCAATACTATGGTAGACACTGTCCAATGTCAGCACAGTGGACTTGACACGATTGTAGTATAATAGTGTATCAGACACATTCGAATGTGAACTCTATGGGCTTGACACGCTTACAGTCTAATTCTATGGCAGACGCTGCATGAATTCGATAGTCACTTCGGTTTGCAATCAACACTCACTTATCATGGATTTTTCATCGTTTTTCAAACATGCTGATGAATGTAATGAAGTAAAAATAATTAATTCAGACATGTGCCCTAAACTACTTTGACCGTTTTGTCGTGTAGTGTAACAGGTAGGCCTATGGTGGCATTCAATATTGAATAGAAACAGGCAACGTAAGCTCAGTCAATGGTAATGTGCACAATTCACGTGGAGACCTGTTTTAAATATGATAATGCTTATAACCAATACGTTCGTTGGTGTTTGCTTTAAATACCATAATACTTATAACCAATATGTTGTTTTGGTGTTTGTTTTATAAACATTAATGCTTACAACCTATATGTTGTTTGGTGTTTGCTTTATACACGTTAATGATTACAACCAATATGTTGTTTGGTGTTTGTTTTATAAACGTCAATGCTTATAACCAATATGTTGGTTGGTGTTTGTTTTATAAACGTCAATGCTTACAACCTATATGTTGGTTGGTGTTTATTTTAGGCACCTGATGACACCACCTCTTTGCTGCATATCGCTTTTATCACTACTGTGACTATATACATTTTTGTTTTCCAGTATATCATTATCATTTACAGAAGTAAAGATTTCTATCCATCGGAAAGTTTAGTATCTTTTTCAGTTGTGTTCTTTTGTCATATTTTCTTCAATTCAGTTTGATTAATAATGTTGTCTGAGTGAAATTAATGTTTATACATACAATACATCATAACAAATAATAACGGCTAATAAATTATACTTTCTAATTCAAGTGGTTTTACTCTCCCCTAAATTTATTAATTTTTTTTATGAAGGTTAGAGAGAATATTGTGTTTAAAATATACATTAGGAAAAATCTTAATCTATCTTAGTGTTTTGTATCGTAATAAATGAAGTGTTTGGTTTTAATAAGTACGCACTTGATTAATAACAAAAGTACATTATGTATTTCAAGAACATAGAGTTTAATTAAAAGTTAATTACCGGTAATTACACTGTGCTATTTCCATCATATTTGTCGGTGCTCTCAAAGTATGCCATTTCACTACTGAAAAGAAACCTAAAATACTTTTTATCGATAAGACATTAGGGTTTCTTCTCCAATTGCTACTCAAGGAGAAAATCTAACTGAGCTGTACTATTAAAATGAATTGGCAATTTGCAGTGGTTGTTGTGCTTTTCCAAAATTAGTGTTAAGGTGTGAAACTTCAAAAAGGAATGAACAAGTTAACATGCAACTATTGCTAGTTAGCAAATATAGAAGAGAGAGAGAGAGAGAGAGAGAGAGAGAACTGTATGTCTAACGTCCTTGACAGTCTGATCATCAATATAAATTCAAAATATTTTCTTCCATTCGCCATATTTTCAAAACATGTCTTCTTTTCGGGATCTGTTTAAAACAGAAGCAGTGCCCCCCCCCTCCTCCTTACCTCGTGAATTCAAGCCTTCTACCGTTTAAAATAAAAATATTGTCCACTCCTCCCCACGCAGTAAATCAATCTTTTAATCTAGTGCTACTCTCTCTCTCTCTCTCTCTCTCTCTCTCTCTCTCTCTGCTCTTAAAATCATCTGCCTTCTTCACTCTCTTCTATTTGCCTCTACACAGATCGACATGTTATTACTTGTTGACTACATGTTGTAGTCACGAAGTGAGTTTTTCTGGCACACTGGTATTATCCATATGGTAATAAATTAAGAGTGAACATATCCATGCGTATTGCTCTATGATATTCCCATTGTATCAAATCGTGGATATCCACATGACTAGATTAATAGTGTATAAATCCATGTATATTTCTCTACGGTATTCCCATTTTATCAGATCTTGGATATCCACATGGTAATTAATTAATAGCGAACGACAAAGGTGAATAATTAATCTCAAAAACATTGAAATAAAAGACAATGCTAAAGTTGTATACCAAAAATAGAAAATCTTTGTTAGGCGTTTCTAAGTCTGAAATTAGTCAGAATTTTATTATTTTGTTTCAAATTTCACTATGTCCATACACGTTGTTCAATTCAGTTCACACACACACAACAAATAATTAACAGAAGTTCAAATAAAAAAATCATTCACAATTGGTGTCAAACTTCATTTTGAATCCTTATAATATTTCATTGATTTATATTTTTTCCAAAGGTAAACAATCAATGTTTTCGTTACGCATTAGAGGAAAATAATTAATCTAAACCTAACCTATACATTGAAAAACAAACATCTGAATTCTAGCTTGAAATAGTAATGGTTTAATAATTCCATCGAAATATAGTAATAACGTCTTTCGTATGGATATAGAAGTAGACATGGAGACCGTAACATCATATATTACCAATAAATTAAAGATAACAGCATAATCAGTTTTTGGGAGTAAAATATCTAACCATTTATATTTGCAGGAAGACGTTTTGGGTTCTGATTACTTTAAGCTGATGGTTCAAAAAAGATAGCATTAAATACGATATTGCAGTGGAAATATTTTACCAAAAAAAATCATGAAATCATTAAATACGATATAGCAGTGTAAAAACTTCAAAAGAAACAAGCAGGGTTATGCGAACAACATTTGACTGTCAATTATGTAAACAATTTGGATGATGTCTTTGCACAGTTATCCTCTATTCATCATGACCATCCTACAGAACAGCGTAAAGAACCTAAACTGTATGATATTACTCATCCTTCTGATAAGAAGTAACTTTCTAAGTATTTAATTATTGTTGTTCTAATAGATATTCGTGCATTGCTTTCTTAGAAGTTCTACATTTTGTTTAGATATTAAAATGCATTGCAATAAAAACTATAACAGAAAAAAGACACAAAGGTATTAATGTGCTTAGCTTTCCCTTAGTATCATTTTGGATTTCACCCTCGATGAAAATCAAGCGATATAAAATGAACGAAAGGACGAAAGGGAAATGAATATTTTAAGGTAACATTACGATAAAATCAGAAATTTAAACACAGCCCTGAAAAGATATGTAATTTGATTTTTTGAGGTTATCTTTTGCTCCGAATGGGTTTTGTTTTAAACCGTCATCTTCGACATGGGTCAAATCCAGGATAATCCGAACACTACCATCAATATCAGTTCATAGATTCTTTCCGTTTGCATGAAATATCTATTCTATTTGAGTGGTTAAATAGCATGTATTTTTCCAATTGGAGTCTATTTTCCCCTAGAATATAGAAATGAAACATTTCTAACACAAAACCAAAATGGAAACAGAGACAATATGAGCGACGTTTGCCCAAATGGGACTTCGAGCAGGAAAGAATGCTGTTATACATCTATTGCGAGGTAACGCCTACCACTCCAGACTAATTGGGTACATTGCCACCGTAGACTATTTGGCAAAAAAACGAAGGGCCTATAGTAAGTACTACTGGAGCTGGAAGGTTGCCCTATATTTCTTGAGGACATCTACGTGTTCAGCGTGGGTACTTTAAATTAATTGCGAATTGTTGTCTGCAATTTTAGAGTAAATACTGTAATACGTTTCATATGTCACTGAACCCGGCATCAAATTGTTACATGTGTACATTAGATAGCAGAATCAATTATATAACATTCGAATCAGTGCTACAGTGTGATATCTTCAAGATTTAAAACTGGTAACTTTTATGAAACTGGTTACACCTCACCACCAAGACGACAAAGAAGTATGTGAGCATTAATTTAATCCCCCTTTGAAGAACTGAGATAAAGACAAATTCATATAGAAGAAATGTGCAGTTAAGTCGAAGTAAATAAACCGGTACCTTCACAGCTATAGCGTCTTAGTGATAAACAACCATTGTCTATAAAATAGCCATAATATACGTCCAGAAAATAAATACTGCGATACAAATCTTATTAAGACGACTTAAAATGAATTGTAGAATTCACCACATGAAATAATATTGATCTGCGGTTTTAAGAAACACATGTTCATGTATCTAATTTAACGATGATTGTCATGACATTAATCGGAGTTTTCAAGATGCACACATTAACATCTATAATTAGACGATTGCTGTAATAACATGAAATTATAACTTGCAAGCGAAGTAGAGTTTCTGGCATATGCGTAGCAAAATATTTAGATATGTTTGCCATGGATACATAAATAGCTCTTCGGCGATTATGCATTTGGGTAGTTGTGTCTAGCCCGAATGGATTCAAAACGAAAAAATAAATTTGAAAATGACTTGCTAAATTGATTATGTATAGAAAAAGACGAGAATTCAAGAAAACTCTTAGACGCATCTAATTCTTATGTAAGAAATAAAGGACATTCAGATCATTATCCTCGTAAGTTTTCACTAAAAATCCGCCACTACTTCAGAAGAATAAGGATTGAAAACTACTACGTCATTTTGCTTGAACTGTAGTTGCGGATTCTTTGCGGATGCCATTAACGAATGCGTATATCAACGCCAGATAAAGGAATATTTTCAAATTTGCAATGAACATTTGTGATCAATACTCCTTGTGAGTCTTTTAATTTTTTTAAATATTTTTTCTCCTGAGGAAAGAGTATGAAAAAAGTGGCAATAGCTTGTGTACATATATAACTTTATAGACAAACAAACGCAGCACACCTTGTAATAAGACTTAGTTGAAGTCAAAATAAATCTTTCTTGTAAAGATTTGATATTAAAATAGCTTAGTCTTCTGGAAGTGTAGCAGTACAACTTATATTGTAAATCTAATTTTGGATAGGCTTAGAAATATTACGGTCAAGAGGAATGTTATACTAGGACTACATCGTTGTACCTGTTCAACTTGAACTTTTTCCGTAAAATGTATGAAGGTAATACTACAGAAGATGTGATATTTTTCCATAAAATTTATGCAGGTAACACCGCAAAAGATGTAATATTTTACTTAATGTAAGTGTCTTGTTTGTTTATGGCATTGTCCGATAAACTTTATGATATGGTGTTTACATGGTAGGAACTGAGACAATTATTTTACCATGTCGCCATCTTGATTTTTTATGTTATATACATACAATGTTTGTAACTGATTATATATGGTTTCTGCAAACATAGAGTTATTTGACTCCAGGTCAATGCTACACAAATTACCTTCTTGTGAAACAGGTAGATGGCAAGGTCAGAATTTTTTCACGGAATTAAAAATATTTGTCATGCGACAAGGCTGTCACTTATGAAATATTGTGACGTTGAATTTAATGCATTGTGATTTTCATGGAATTTTCTCCACTGATTGGGGAAATGTGAGTAATGAATTATATATGGTGCATGCAAGCATTGTATATAGCGACCATATCAATCCATTTGATCATTAGCAAATTTCCTATCGAAATTTGCTTCCATATCTGATACTCTCTTTCAGTGTGTGTGTGTGTGTGTGTGTGTGTGTGTGTGTGCGTGCGTGCGTGCGTGTGTGCGTGTGTGTGTGTGTGTGTGCCATACGGTATGAATGTGCCAAACAGAAACGTTTATTACTTTAACCATTTAAGTTAGATTTGTATATGTTTTGGCCGGAATTTCTATGTTAATATAAATTGCTTGATATCTTTATTTTGTTTATTCTTGGTAGGTAATCATTACACCAGGTATTTCAGGCATGGTTGCGGAACTATGCGGTAATTCGGTTATTAAGGTGTTGGATTCGTCATCGAAGTGATTGGTTAGATTTCGACCACAGGATAAGCCAGGATCGGCTACCGTTGCAGTCCTTGGACGGCGAACTTCAGGATGTAACCTTGGCATTTCACAGTGCCGTTAACAACGAAACAACCATCCCACCCCCATCATGTATAGTTATATCGTGTCAATGGGGAGTTTGATCAAAAGACAATATGATGTGCATAACAGTAAAATTGTTTTCACCTGCCATGTTGAAATTCAAAATTTTGTTAAAAGTCTTAAAGAAAATCATTGTAAATGAGGGACGAACTAACGTGAATAATAGAAGAAAAGAGAATAGAAATGACATGTACGTGTGAAGTCATGTCGTTCTTAAGGTCACCGCTATCCAGTTGTTAAAAATCTTAATAAATCTTTCTGGCAAATATTTCGGAGTGACGCTATTTGTTTGCCAGAAGATTAACTCGTTTATGCTGTAAATCAGGTTCTGGAGAGGTGTAAAGGGCCCTCCGTCATACTAGCCCTACTTTAATAAAATCACGCCATCTTTATGCCTGCGCAAATAAATTTTAGCTCCTCTGTAAATTGACCATATTTCGTTTAATTTCGTTTTCAAAAGAAGACATTTACCCCTCCCTCCCAACATTTCAGTTTCAAGTGTTTGTATGGTATGAGTTATGGTTGCTCCTATTGATTTCCAAGTCATCAACGATGAGGTTCATTGTACCGGTATGTATATGCAGGTTTCAACTTGATTATATCTAACTCATATAATCAGTCAATAAAGTACGGGGGAAAGTTTAGAGTCTGAATATTTCAGAAATAGCCAGTAAACTAAGTCCGGGGAAAAGTTTAGATACCTGAACCTTTCTGAAATAGGTACATGTAGATGGATACTTTACATTGCATTTATGTGATTGTATTTAAGTGACTACACACGACTGCGACTTAAATATAAACAGAATATCCTCCTTTGCATTATTAGCTGACATTTCTTTGGATCTATGCAAATCGCAATATTACGCAGACAATTTTATAGTATATTTAAACAATAGAAGATGTATGACCATGATTGTTTCTTAAAATGACTTTTCATGATCCTAGCATTTGTATTGACTACCAAGTAAGACAAAAATATTTTTTTTAACGGAAAACAGAAAATTTCAACATTACATATCTTAGGTCTTCCTCAGTCACTAATGTTATTAAATGATTCTGCTTGTATTTAGATACACCTATTAGCGGGGAACTTAACTTGTTTGCAACAAGTTTAAACCAATCTTGCTATTACATTCTGTTCCTCCCTAAATGTATGTTTCCTTACACCGTTAAAGACATTTGTGTGCTCTTAAGCTTGGTATGATTTAATTGTTACAATTAGTTACAATTGTATAATGTCCAATATGCTGTACACGTGCTGTTTTGAAACATATTGAGGTAGATTAGTTTTCTCATCAGTAGGTTTAGTGCACATAAGCAGGGAAATAAAAGACAATACGAGGACATCGATCATTCTCTAGAGTTTAATATTATGAACTGTCAGCTGAGACAATTTGTTTTATTTTCCATTTCTTTTAAAGTAAAACTAAACTGTATTTGTAGGAAATACGGTAGCTGACCAACATCGCAATTTTTTCATAATTGTTGAGAATGTTCCCCCCAGGCCCATTGGTTCATAAGCGTCAACAACAAATGCTGACTTTTGAAATAATCAAGCGAACAAATAATTGTTATTTTATTAGGTCACAAACATCGTTGTGGACCACGGTTGCTGATAAACGTAAATAATCAGACGCTGGGACACAAATAAAGATCATGAGCGCAATGTTTTAAAATGTGCAGATTATTTGAGCAATTGCGACAAAACACAATACTAACTCACCATAAATACTTGATGGGAAATATACAAAATGGCTGTTTAAAATACGTCTAAAACACAAACGTAGTTAGAAACTCCATTCAAAAATATTTGCTTTTACTAGCATAGTCGTAAGCCTACTATTGCAGCTTTGAATACACTATTTGAAATGGTAACAATGGAACAAAACGGTAAGTCAGTTAGACAGGATTACAATTTGCTTTAGCTAAATCTATCAGAGTGATCAGTAGGATCGCTCGGTGTGCATTTCTCAAAACATATTTAAATGAAAGAAACGATTGAATAGGAATTTATATATTTAATTTGTAAATTTAAGAGACTTGAAGGAACGTGTCATTAATTTCTCTAAATACTACCGTATATTATGTCATATCGTTGCATTTCTGAATAGGTATTTAACTTAGCGATGATATCAGTAATATGCTTTGGGACTGGTAACAAATTAAATAATGAATATCAATAAATGGAGATAGGAATGTAGGTCCAAAGATTTACTAATGTAATAGAAGGGAAGGCACAATTTCTCTGACTGACATATTTCAACTAGGCTAGCTCATCCTAATTTTGTCTCATTGGTTAAACCTCATACGCGCAGTGCTAGAATACATAAATGTTGACAGCATTTCAACTGAGTTCGTTCTCTGGATGACATATTGGATAAATTTGACTTGTTCTGAGATTTCATGCAAACGGAAAGGATCTACGGACTGATATTGATGGTAGTGTTCGGATCATCCTGGATTTCACCCATGACGAAAATGACTGTTTAAAACAAAACCAGTATACCCATTCGGATCATCCTGGATTTCACCCATGACGAAGATGACTGTTTAAAACAAAACCAGTATACCCATTCGGATCATCCTGGATTTCACCTATGACGAAGATGACGGTTTAAAACAAAACCAGTATACCCATACACAACAAGAAATAACCTCAAAAATCAAATTACGTATATTTTCAGGACTATGTTTATATTTCTGATCTTCTCATAATGTTACGCTAAAATGTCAAGAAGAGCAGGTAGACCTGGTGTAGGTTAGAGACAGACTATAAATGTCAGTGAGAGTTTTATTTGCTGATAATTAGACTGCTTTCAGGTGTTTGTAGATATTTGAAGTCTTACCAGGTAAGATCACTTAGAAATGTACTTTTCAAGTAGTAATTTTATACTGCTTATTTTACTGTTTTCATTAAGTTTAACTTATTGCAATAAGTTCTGCAATATGGGTGTGATATATCGCAATATATCGCAATACGTTTTTGAGTGTATGTATCGTTGCACATCTACAATATAATATTTTGTATCAAAATATCGCCCTACATCTGCTTTACAATATTAGAAATGCAAAGTTAGACATTATGCACTTACTTGGAGTTTCGACCATCCAATATGTTTTTTGTATTATCGTTTCATAATCTGACTGACTCTCTGTGACATAGTGTCTCCAATCGTTAACAATCCCATCATTATACGCATTATCGGGCTTTTTACAAGAGATATAGGTATATTTATACAATTGAGCCATTTTTAGACATTTTGCAATTACAGGTTATTGTGTTTGCACTATTAGTTATTGCTGGCGAGAGCGAATTAAACTTGTCACGAGTACTAGCATATTGTACTATTTAGCATTATAAACCCAGGTCGTGGCATATTATGCAAATGAAATGTGCGATATGATCAAATACATTTTTCACTTACTCAGCAGTTATTAGATGGTGCTAAGCACAGACAGGGTTTGTTGCTAAGAAACACGAAAAGGTTATACCTTTACAGTACGCACAAAAGCATCTCAATATACAATGTACGTATACGTTTTCCAGTCATAAAAAATAGTTGAAGTAAAACTTACTTTCATTAATATTGATAATCATTTAAATGTTGGTAACAAAACTGGAACTAAAACTTATTACTGTTGCCCAATATGGACTTGTAATAAATATTTTACAATGTACATACCGTTGGATATTGTTTATACCTAAGTAGGGCTCGCACGTTCTCCCCGTTGTATTTCAGGAAATACTGTAATATCCAATAGTAAATAACCTATAATCTGCCAGAAAAAAAAAAATGCATCTTAATTATTATTTACCCCAATTTTTAGAATAGTATAATGCAATGAAGTTCGTTTTCATAAAATATAGATTATTACAAATGTGTTCGAATATAAATCTTGTCTGACTTATTTTCTTGACTGAATTGCTAATTAATATAATAATATAACGTGGCGTGAATTTACCTCCTGTTGTGACAGCCATGATGTAACGTGATATTCCCTAGCATCACATTTATTGAGTCCTTCGTGTGCTTGACAGGGAAAAATGTGTTTGACAACATTCAGTAAGTGGAAGTTTTACTAGATCATTTCACACAATATATTTGCATATGATGTTTTGAGCTGGATAAATCGTGAACAAATATTATCTTGTGATAAAAATGAATGGAATAAAATTTAAAATAATGTCTTAAAATAACGCTATATTTCCTCTAAAAATATTTCAATTATTTAGTCACCAGTCGATATCATCTGACCTAGATATAACTCTTAATTATTTCATGCTTATCGGTGAAACAAACGGATATCACTAAGCACGAGTTGGTGCCTAATCAAAGTTACTATGAACGTTTACAGATACGTCTCGTCTAATAGTCAATGCACAAGTAATAATTGTCACAATGTTAACATATGAAAACTCTACAACTTCCACATTTTTCACCGGATGGTTATACAATTTCCAGACATAAAAATATAAAAGTTACATAGCATTGCACTGAAGTCATTGACTGAAAAATAATTTAATTTAAAATTTCAAGGCAATGAATACTTGGAATTATTTAACACTAAACTTGATGAAATGAAAAAGAAAAACTCTCACCTATGTTAGAGTCAACCCTAGCTTGTTTTCCCACTAAGTACTTTATGTATATTTTTCTCTACTTGCAGCGACCTGTGTGAGAGTGTTCAACTACAACCTCTTATTAATATGATTTACATCCTGTATCGTATTGTCCTGCTGCAAATACCGTACAAATATACATTGTATCGTGCTGATCCACTGTAAGCACCGTGAATATAAAACTTGTACTGTAAACTGCAAATACCTTACAAATAAACAGTTATCGTTCTATCTAACTGTAAATATCCTACAAATAAACATTGTGTCGTACAGTCTAGCTGCAAGTACCGTACAAAAAAAAATATTCTATCATACAGTCCAACTGCAAATACCGTATAAATAAATTCTGTATCGTGCCGTCCAACAGCAAATACCATACAAATAAACACGGTATCGAACTATCTAACTGCAAGTATAGTACAAATAATCACTGTGTCGTACTGTCCAACTTCAAATATCGTTCAAATAAACAGTATAACGTACTGTCCAACTGAAAATGCCGTAGAGAAAAGTATTGGATAGTACTGTACTACTACTAATATTACTACTACTACAACTACTAGTGAAACGACTACTACTACTACTACTACTACTACTACTAATAATAATAATAATAATAATAATAATAATAACAATAATAGCAATAATAGTATGATCTAAGTCCATTGCAATATTAGATAACACATTAAAGTATACATATAACGATTAAAAAAAACCCCACTAAATTACAAAACAAAATGTTGACAATAATTAAGGAAGTCTTTATGTCTGTTCTTGTAGTTGAAATAGGTGAGTTTTATGAGGACTCTTGAATGAATTCTCAGTGTCCTTGTGTCTAAGGGCTATGGTCAATTCCTTGTGTCTAAGGACTATGGTCAATTCCTTGTGTTTAAGGGCTATGGTCAATTCATTCCACGTAGCTGGGGCCTGGTAGGCTAAAGAATGTTGTAAGTGTGATTTTAACAATGGCAAACAATAAGAATGCGAGTGCCGGAAGAGGATTGTAAGATTCTAGATGGGTTGTGCACATGGGTGAGGTCAAAGAATTATATTGGATTCGATCCAGTCTGTGAAATGTAGCATAGAGAACATATTTTATGTTTACTTCTGGATCGAACGGGAAGCCAGTGAAGGTCACAGAGCGGGGGAGGGGTGCTCATTTCTTCGTACTATAATCATGACGTGAGTAACTATGTTTTGTTAGCTTTTTGAAGTTTCTGCTGTTGATACTAAGACGAACCAGACAGAAGTGAAATAAAACAGTCGTTATGAAAATACTAAGGAACACAAGTATTTTAGTGGCATCAACAGAAAAAAAAAAACGTCTCAGCTCCAGATAGCAGTCCTACATATGCACATTACATGGTGTTGTAATGTAGGCGTACTGTCAAGAATGATACCTAAGTTCTGTACTGACTGTGTAAATTTCATGTTGGCATTGCTGATCCTTATTTTTTTAGGTAAAATATATGCATGAGAAAGTCTTTGTGTGGTGATCAGGATGGCTTCAGTCTTATCATCATTCATCTGCTGCTTTTGCATGTTATCCATGATTTCGTATTGAAAATGCACCTCTCAACGCCTTCGATAGTAGTCTCAACCTCAGCTGGGCAGCTAGATATGTATATATGAGTGCCGTCAGCATATAATTGGTACGACAAAGGATATTGATTTATGACACTTGAAAGCAGCTGAGTGTATAAAATAAAAAGAAAGGGGCCGATAGCAGAGCCTTGTGGAACAGCAACATATAGATTTCCATTCACCGACACAATTAACGTACAAATAAACACTTATGACCACGAGTGAGCATTTTCCTGCTGTTTCTAATGAGACAGGTACCGCAAAATTAATTTTGCTTCATTGTTGGGTTTGCAGGTTTTAAGATGATGACTGGGGAAAAAAGGAAAGAAGACAACAAAACAAGAAGAAAGGAAGAATGGGAAAATAAATGAACCAGTTAATCAGTCAGTCAGTTAATTATTTAATTAATCAATTATTTAAACAAAACCTTGTATTCACTTCTGCATAAAACCAATATTTAATATTACAATGAGCAAGATAATCAAAATATTGTTCTTTTTGCTTAGTGCTTTTAAGGAATTATTTCTTAGTCTTCAGAAAAATAAGGAAAACAAACATCGTTGCATGTGCAATTATTTACACTGTATGGTCCTCTATGATCAATGCATTTGTCCTTATATAAACCTAATAGCATTCTAGAATGCATTTGTGGAATATCGAGGTTAATCGTCTGCACTGAAACTTATCCAATCAAAATGTTTCTGACTTTACGAAATTGTAATTAGCTATCTATTTAGCAAAAGCTCTTGCTCTTTGTCGGTTGCATGTGACACGTTTGGGGGAGCTACACGTCTACACGTTAGCCATTCGTGAAATTATTAATTAATATAAGCTGAATTGTATTCCATAAATGATAAGAGTGTTGTCATTATAAATTTTGTCTTTCTATAATAATATTTGTTTATTTATTTATCTGTCTATTTTGTTGTATACAGACATATTTTCCTGGAGAATAGTGTGTAACAATGTCGAGAAATGTGAGAAAAACTTTCAGTGATACCACACGAGCAACGAGTATCGATAGCTTTGCCTGGCTCAAATCTCGATATACTGATGTTTCAGAGTGGAATCTTCCGATATTTCTAGCTTTCCCGGATGTTATATTCTTAAGACGGATGGTTTTAGTTCATTATATGTATATCGATAAGTGGCCACAGATAAACATTTGGATAGATAATCTGATAATTTCTGTCTTTCATGTATAGAGACCATTCACATTAAGGTGATGTTGAATGAAAGCAACACAACACAGAAGAGGAACGTCCGTTGCAATATGATATTAACTGTCAAGCCAGAGAGAGAGAGAGAGAGAGAGAGAGAGAGACGTCCTGTCATTCAAACTCCAATAGTAATAATGTTCGCAATTTGTTTGTGTCGTCTATTTTCAGATATTTAATTCTCCTTCCTGACATCTAAACTTTACATTTTTCAAGCCCTCTACATTAATAGAACATAATAATAACAATAATAATAATAATAATAATAATAATAAGTATTATTATTTTAATAATTGTCATCAATATCGTCGTCGTCATCATTAATAAGGTCACCCCACGTCAAAACTGTAATGCATATTGGTGATGTAATATGTTTTCTGATTTGATAAGTGAAATAACTTCCAACCGCATCCAACTAACATTGTACTTGAACAATTTAAAAAGAAAGTCAACTTTCAAAAATTGGCAGAAACATGTACAGTTGCCGTTCTCTTCTTTTTTTATTGAGTTTGCATTCAGTGTATAATCTTCTTCGAAGAAAATACATTTAATGGATGGGCAATGGGTTGAAGTCTTAAATCTATGTATCCGTGATACTGATGCATCCATAAGGAGCTATCAGCCGAGAAACATAGAAAGAGATGATTTATTTTTAATATTGATACAATTTTATTAAACAATGCCTTTAAGTAAAATGTAAGATCAAATTAATATACACTAATAGAACAATACAAAGTTTATTACATCCAAAATTTAAAAGACAAGGAAATTGCAACAATAAAAAAATTTATAACTTCATTGTACTTATTGTACTTGCATCAAATTAAACACAGGAAAGCTAGACAAATTGCGACAAAACGTGGTGTTATTAGCGCATGTTCATTGCATAGGGACCCGCTTGTTGATACCACCATGCGTTCAGAAGAAGCTGCAAAGACAAGAATTGCAAGATGGTCACCTTGGCGGTCATTTCACCAGATTAATACCATAGTTATTCAGGACCATCTACACGTCATAACTTTTATGGAAAATCCCACGTCGATATGAACTTTTTACAAGAGGTACAGTGATGATAACGTTTCAAGATGGCCACCATAATGACCATATTGGACTTTAGACGGCATTGTTTTTATGCAGGAGCAACTAGAGCCTAAGGCAAACTGAATGCCATGGTTCCCGATATTCCTCCAAGCAGATTAGAATGAGTAGCGATAGCAAAAATTCCCTAATGGACGGCGGACACACGAATGTTTGAACATCCCATGAGCTCTTCTACTCGAACACCAAATGTGATAAATGTTTGCCATCGCTCCACCAATTATTCATGATATATACTTACAATATGTCTGATAGGAAGTAGATGAAATTTAAAGTCATCCAAGATCTCATCAATATAAATCTGCCTAGCAAACTGAATAGACATCAAACTTTCATAAGTACAATTCTGCTGTCTAAACCAGTCTAGTAGGACATGAACGCACAGATCAAACATTATCTATATCAGGGCGTAAGAAGCTGGAAATATGATTGATCCACTGTCTGATTAATATACAATTTACACCAACCTTAGCTGAAATCCAACGATTCATTGTACAGTTGCGCCGCAGAAAGAAACAAGTGTCAGCAATAACCTTTATTAATGATGAAGCTGAAGCCTTGTAATCAAATTCGTTTAAGGTATCATCAACAAGAAATGTGAACATGAAACAAGTGTAATGAATTCAGCACAAGTCTTAAAGACAGTGTAGGGGCATACAAGGAGGATTCACTGTGTTGTTAAGGTATTACTTTGGCTCTGGCTGTGCAAAAACCTCTGCATCAGCACATGATTCGTCCCTCAAGAACCTATTTAATTTTCTTAGCCAAGTTCGGCCTTATACCTAGTACATGTATTGCTAGCCGGTTTGAAACCCTTTGTCTTTAACTGTGAGGGACATCAGATTGGCATTAAAGAGTAACGTAGCACACACTGATGTGTGTGTTACAATGTTACTCTTACTCCAAATATTACCCCAAAATACACACACATAAAGATTAGATAGATAGATAGATAGATAGATAGATAGATAGATAGATAGGTAAGTGATAGATAGATAGATAGATAAGTGACTGCGTTTTGGATGGAAAATGTTGGTCGGCTGATCAAACAGCATTAAGGATCTCGTCGGGTCTTCACTGCGAGAAACTTTTACTTACGCTCGCAGTGACTAGTTAAGCTGGTAAATGCATTTTCAGGAGAAAACAAAAGGTCAAAGCACAGGCAGCCAAGGGTGATTGATAAAGGAGCGTAGTGGATTGTCGCCCTTGGCTTGAGAGTGTGGAGCATGAGGACACACGGTACTAATGGTATGAAAAAATGGGAACCAGCTTGGAAATTGGTGAACATTTAATAGAGTATATATGGGTTTGGGTGGCCAGGATTGATTAATAATGTCAGTTATGTTTTAGGAAAAAGAATCTTTTGAAAGCTTATCGTAATTGTAAGTGAAAAAAATAGAGACATTGTTTTATTGATGGAATTCGAGTCCTTTAACAGTCTTGAGTTTGGAACACTCATTACTAAAATTAGCACCTGACTCTTGGGTGCGGAATTGAAAGCACATGTTTCAAACACACGCAGGTCCAGAAAATGCCGCGGCTCATATCCTTTCCTCTACCCAGAAGCTGACATCCAGGTTTCATCTATACTGATAAATATAGGTTTGATCATGGGCACTCAGAAATTTTAAGTTATTGAATTTTTAATATCATGGTGTTTGCATAGGTTTACTGTGGGGAACTGAATTAGTACCGTGCTTCCTATAGACAGCTACAGCAATACAGTGACTCCACATATGCAGGTGTAATTAACATTACCATAATTGCAATCATATGGTTCTATTTGTGGATAACAAGCAAAATTAATACCTTTTGTAAATCACAGAGTGACTTTCAGTGGGATATGAAACACATATTCAGATATATCAACTGCTGCCAAGGATGGGGGGGAGGGGGAATAGGGTGTAGACTTGACTATGTTAGGTGGAGTGTTTTTGCACTTTGGTTCATATCTAAACAATACATATATAACATTTATGCAATTTACCATCTTTAGAGTAATTATAGCAAGCAATATGATATTTCCTAGTTGTGTTTTGAAACAAACTGCATCAGATATGATCACTTAGGTCACTTCCACCATGCTTAATTTGGATGACCTCTCATGACTTTGCACCCCACTAATTTCTTTCAGTGAATGTTTTGAAACTTCATATTTTGCATTTTAATGGACTTATGTCTACCTTACTTTAATTTTAAATTATATGTCTTCTGGGAGGAATTTAGGTGATTTTTGTCATTTAAATTTCTTTTCCTGTAATAATACATGCACATGCAGATGGTCACCTTGATCTTTAACCCCTTAATTACATAATATGACAAGGCTGGTCATATCTTTCAGTATTAAATTGAAGAGAGATAAATGGTGATATTAAAAAAGATGACTCTTTTTAGACAGCTTTATTTTAATATTTTTTCTGATTTTCTCAAATAAAGCTCATATATTTAACTGTTGCCTGAAACGCACCATTCCTCTTTAGGTGAAAATGAGGTTGCAATATAATTTAATATTCACTAATGTAATCTTTGACAAGCAGAATTATGCACATTGCTTACTTATGTATTAAACTACTATTCCTAGGGCTGTCAAGAAAATCAAGGGTGGATATAGGATACACGGTACTAATGGTATGAAAAAATGGGAACCAGCTTGGAAATTGGTGAACATTTAATAGAGTATATATGGGTTTGGGTGGCCAGTATTGGTTAATAATGTCAGTTATGTTTTAGGAAAAAGAATCTTTTGAGAGCTTATCGTAGTTGTAAGTGAAAAAAATAGAGACATTGTTTTATTGATGGAATTCGAGTCCTTTAACAGTCTTGAGTTTGGAACACTCATTACTAAAATTAGCACCTGACTCTTGGGTGCGGAATTGAAAGCACGTGTTTCAAACACACGCAGGTCCAGAAAATGCCGCGGCTCATATCCTTTCCTCTACCCAGAAGCTGACATCCAGGTTTCATCTATACTGATAAATATAGGTTTGATCATGGGCACTCAGAAATTTTAAGTTACTGAATTTTTAATATCATGGTGTTTGCATAGGTTTACTATGGGAACTGAATTAGTACCGTGACTCCATGAGAGATCTTTTGGATAAATGCGAGATTAAATGAAGGATATAAAGATAGTGCTTAAAGTTATGATGTTTGATTTTAGAACATTCTATTCATATTTTAGCGCCATTGTTTTGAAATGCGCAAATCATAGAATAGATCCTGATGACGTCTAGATGACAAAAAATGTTTTCATCTCTGAATTAATCCTCGGATTTGGTGGGGCGGGAACTGAACTAAATACAAACGCAGAAAAATGAGATCATGCTTCACTCGTTATTTATCGCATCATTGAAGTCAGCTTGCAATTATCTTGACTTTGGTTCCCATAATACACTCACTTTATATTGTATGTTGATTCTATTGCAATCAGGGATAGGACTTTTTAAAGAATTAATATGCTTATATTTTGACTTTTATAGTAAAACCACCACTATCTGAAGAAAACGTTTCTCGGTATTTTTTAGGTTGCAATGGTGTAAAACTGTTGCTTTTTTAATAGCTGTCAATGAACATAAATGAGAAATTACATATTCACATTACAGCTACAAGATATGGTAGGTTTATCGACCTATAATGACTCGACAAAAGCAGAAATAGAATGAAAAATATTTAAAAACTTTAAAGGGAATTTTAAAACTTTAAAGGGAATTTACCTGTTGAGATATCTATGTCAAGGTCATTAAATAGAGAAAGCAACATTTGAACTTTGCATGCGACATTTTTGTCTTCGCGCATTACGAAGACGATCTAATGTTGCAAAGGTATCGGTAGAAATAAATTATTTTTCACATCAAGATAAATCGTCAGATATTACATATTCATTTAATTTATTTATCCTGCGTGATTCGTTTTCAGTGAATACTAATGAATTGACGAGAGACCATAATGTTTTTCAATCATATAGAAAAGGCATCAAACGACCAGTAGACTGCATAGCCTGGGAATTAAATAGCAATGCCTTATCTGTCACAGGTAGCATTCTACAAAACAGACATTTTTATAGTATTGTGATAAGGATTAGAATGTTGGATAAAGTTTTTAATAATTAAACATAAGATAAATTTAGCAAATTCTGTCATTCTGTAGTACTTGACAGGAACAGTGTAAAGGACTCACAGTACAGAAAGACATATCTGCCTTTTTAATTAAGAGCAGGTTAGAATACAGGGACTTACTGACATAACCTCTGTCTGCGTGGGTTCGAGTCTAGGATTCGGCGAATGTGGATATGTGAGAAAGTTTGCCAGTAGCTTCTCGTGGGTCGGTGGTTCTTTCCGGGGATTTCCCGGTTTCTTCCTCCACCATTAATACTGACAGCCATGTATAGCCTATCGTGTGCTGAAAAATGGCGTTAAGCCCCACAACAACAACAACAACAACTTACTGACATACATAGGGCCACGTATTTATTCCTAGTCTCCATACCTAACTAGTGGTCCTCTGTTTTTAAAACAGTTTGAAAATAAGGTAATTTTGAAGTTTAGAATCACACGTCTTGTAAAGATATATATATATATATATATATATATATATATATATATATATATATATATATATATATATATATATATATATATATATATATATATATATCTGTATGTATGTATGTATTACCGAATTTAATCATTTAACTTGTTTCATTTCGCTTTATGGAGATATTGAAAAAACGAGCGTGTCACACAAAGGAATCATACTGTTTATGGTACATAGCATTTTCCTATAGATTTTGATTTTGCAAGCCTCAAATCGGTGGAAATGTATAATATTTCATCTCTGTGCAATATTTAACTCCGATTCGATAAAACAAAAACAACAATAACAATAATAATAATAATAATAATAATAATAATAATAATAATAATAAGTTGTAGCAGTAGTAGTAGCAGTAGTAGTAGTGTCGTGGTTGTTTTTGTTAACACTTTAAAATAATTAAACCTTATTGCCAATGGCCACAGTTATATGTGGTAAACATTTTCTTACTGCATCTTCCATACTTCTGAAACATTCTCAATACCGATATAGACATTAATTCAGTTTTTACACTAAGTCAAAAGACAGCCAGGAGTTTTGAGTTGGAAAGAGTATAATTCCTTTCTTTGTATAACCATATGTGTCGCACTGAAACAAACTGTACTTAAGTCAGAGTTGCAGTAGCTGTCCTCTTTTGCTGACAACTGCAACTACTGTTCAAAATGTACATAAGATCAGGATATGAAGATTTTACGCTTGGTTCCCTTTTTTTCAAAGCGTAACGAATCTTAACTTGTGTCATTAAAAGAGACCGAAGTTGTCATAAGCCTCCTGAATTTCAAAACTATTATATATTAAGATTAGAGACGGAATGAAAACTCTCTGATGATCGTAGTATGCATATTTCTTTCAAAATTCCAGTGTTATATATTTAGAGAATTCATCTTTCGATGTTCTTTCTCTGCTGAGATATTATTAACTGAAACAATATCCCTAAGGAAGTCAGCTGGCGTTGTCAACATACCAGCAGACCTCATTCAAGCTGGAGGAGAAGAGATTGTCACAGTCCTAACAACAATCTGCAACAAGATATGGCAGACAGGAGAATGGCCCACCACATGGACTCAATCCTTGGTCATCGTGTTCCCCAAGAAAGGAAGCCTACAAATACACCAAAACCACAGAACCATCAGTCTGATCAGTCATCCAAGCAAAGTCATGCAGAAGATAATTCTCAACAGACTAAAACCTCAAGCAGAGAAAATTATTGCTGAAGAACTGGCAGGCTTCCGAGCAGGAAGGAGCACCACAGAACAACTCTTCAATCTCACACTCCTTTGCGAGAAATACCTTCAGCATCAGCAGAATCTATACCACGTCTTTGTAGATTTCAAAAAGGTCTTTGATACGGTATGGCATGCGGCGTTATGGACAACTAGGAGGAAGTACACCATCAGCTCAAACCTGGTGCAGGTTGTTGAGCACCTCTATGACAAAGCCACCAGTGCTGTCTTCATCAGTGGCAGCAGAGGAGATTGGTTTCGAACAACATTTGGAGTCAGGGATGTATACTGTCACCTACACTATTGCAAGACCACAAGGACACTGTCAGCATCGGAGGAAGAACAATTGCCAATCTTCGCTTAGCAGATGATATTGATGGTTTAGCAGGAGATACAAAAGAACTGGCTGACTTGGTTGAGTGCTTCAACCCAGCCTCTACATTGTACGTTATGGAGATTAGCGCCGAAAAACCAAACTGGTGACAAACAACACCAATGGCATCAATGCAGAAATAAACGTCAGTGGACTGAAGCTGGAAAGAGTCACAAGCTTCGCGTACTTGGAATCAATTATCGCAGATGAGGGCTCCAAACCAGAACTACTTTGCAGGATTGCCCAGACAACATCAGCAATAACAAGGTTGAGACCAATATGGACATTGCTTTTGGTTCCAAAATAAGGCTGATGCTTTCGAATGTTAGAGCCATCTTTCTGAATGCTTGTGAAACATGGATGCTCACATCAGATCTACAAGGAAGGATTTAAACCTTCGAAATGAGATGCTACCGCAAGATCTTGGGCATCTCATACTTTGACCACGTAACCAACGAAGATGTCCACAACAAGATCCAACTATCCATCGGATCCTCTGAAGACCTCTTGACCACTGTAAAAAAGCGCAAACTGAAGTGTTACGGTCATGTCTCAGGATCATTTGGACTGGAACAAACAATGTTTGCAATGCACAGTGCGAGGGTGCAGAAGAAGAGGCAGACAGAAAAAGAGGTGGGAAGGCAACATTAAGTACTGGACAGGCATGGAATTTGGAGATTCCCAAAGGGCAGTAGAGAACAGGGAAAGATTGAGAGAACTGGTCAACTATGGTGCCCCAATGGCCTCTTGGGTTAAGGGATTGAGGATGATGAATATCCCTTGACTATAACTCTCTCTTCTCTTCAGTCTATAGCTAAAGGAGGTACCCTAGGGCATATTTGGCAGAACAGTCTGACTTCTGGGTAAATTAAAGAAGATACACTGAAGTCTGTTTTGCAGAATATTTTTGCCTGTTGATAAATGAAAAAAAAAATATACTAATGAGTTTTTTGGCAGAACAGTCTGGTCTCGTAGAAAATAGAAGAAGATACATTATTAAGGTCTATTTTGAAGAAGAGCCTTGCCTATTGGAAAATGAAAAAAAAAAAAATTAAAGGATGTTAGGAAGAACAGTCAGGCTTGTTGGTAAATGAAATAAGATACATTAAGGCCTGTTTGGTTGAACAGTCTTGCTTATTGGTAAATGAAAAATAAATAGATTAAGGCATGTTGGCAGAACAGTCTGGCCTCTTGGTAAATAAAAAAGATACACTAGAGAGGGTTTGACAGAATAGTCTGGCTTCTAGGTAAATGATGGAAGATACACTAAGGTCTGTTTGGCAGAACGGTTAGGCCTCTTGGTAAATGAAAGAAGATAATCCTAAACCCTGTTTGGCAGAATAATTGGGACTCTTGGAAAATGAAAGAAGATCCGGTGTATATGCTGGACAAGGTTCATAAAGACGTCACAATATGAACAAAACAAAAACGAAAGCCTAACTAACGTTACCTTAAGGATGTCGACGACGCAATTTCATTGTTAAAACATTAGTGAAGCATTATTCCTAATCACAGAGTTTAGCTTTCGAAGTGTTCTCTTCTCTGTCTAATAAAGTGGTTGCTTCTCTAGTTTAGTAGCATCCGGGTATGTATACTTAAGGTGATATAGAGCATTAAACACAATTAAAGCAGTCTTAGTTATAAATCTATAAAAAAAATAAAAAATAAATGAGTAGATGTTTGTTAAAGATCAGTACTGTCGTGTAATATTTTGATTGGCGATTTGGAATCTAGAAAAGTATTTGATCGATTCAATTATATATTAATGACAAATAATACACCCGTTAGCAAGTTTATTCTTAAAGTGGGGAAAGATAGCATTTTGGCTTATACGGTAAATATGTCTTAAGGAACGGAACAAATTTTCATCAGACTTTGCTAGCATTTAGTTCTTTTGATCTTAGACTCCGATGAATTGATTTATATCAGTTAGCCTTTGATCTTCCATTTTGTCTGCTATATATAGGAATAACTGTATTAGGGATCTTCTGAAACGTGCCGAAGGACTAATTTGCCCCTGTACTCCAGTGTGTAAAAATACCCTTTTCACTAACGTGATTACGTGTCCATTGATCATCGTGTGTGTGTGTGTGTGTGTGTGTGTGTGTGTGTGTGTGTGTGTGTGTGTGTGTGTGAAGTGAACGATTTAGTCGTTTCGCCTTTTAAAACTTAACCATCAAGAGTTTTCAGCGAAATTCTAGTATATATACTTATTTAGGCAATTAAAGTGGATGAGATAGTAAAGAAAACGAAATCCACATGTACATAATGTAATTTGTAGCGATGATCTATGGCTATTGACGAATGAACCAACTACTTTTGTATGTCGGTAGAAAATTTCATATAATACTTTTCAATCTTCAAATATTGATCCACTTCTTCCAGTCATTTCTTTGTCATTTTTACTGGGTGGAAGCGCAGCCGGATCAGTATACAAACAAAACCTTAAAGTCTACAAAGCTGTTCTGTTGCCGACGTGGATGTATGCTTGCGAAACCTTGACGGTGCACAAACGCCACGCCAAGAAAATGAATCATTTTCGCAAGGGATGCCTGAGGAAACTGGTGAGAATTATACAGCAAAGGACGTCCCAGACACTGGCGTTCTCACAGTGGCAGGGATTCAAAGCATCTACATTTGGGTGTTGCAATCACAGTTGAGATGGGAATACAACGTCACCAGTACGCTAGAAGAGTGACTACCAAGACTGGCACGTGGTCAGAAGAAACGCTTCAGAGATTCCCTGATGTCCACATTGAAACTCATCAACATTGTCCCGGAGTTATGGGAATGTGTCACACAAGATCATTCCATCTGGCTGAGCCTCGCACATATTGGAGCTAAAGACTTTCAAAGGAGGAAAATTGCAGAGGCACAAGCACGAGCAGATGGAAATATAAGGACTGCTGGACGCCCTCTACAGATCAGTAGCAGCAAGTGGGGAGGAACCGACCTTTTGGGGGCGACAACCCCCTCCCCACTAAGTCCCCTTTATACAATACCGGCTTAAAAAATGTTAATTTGTTTGTTGCCAAAAGCCAGTTTGAGCTTTGTATGTAAACCTGGTTGGCAAAATGAAATCCACACAGGCCAAGAGCCGCACGCCTGTGACAACACCCAGTACATCAAAAGGATATGTAAAGATCAATGTTAATTTGTGCATGGAAACAATTCTGACACGAATGGAAAATTACTGGCACTGGTTACTGTCCATTCTGACCTCAATGGAAATTACTAGGCAGATGTGTCACGTGTACATTGCATGATTTTCTCCCACTCCGGTCCATTCTAATCTCAATGGAAAATTACTAGGAACTTGTGTCACGAGTACATTGCGTGATTTTCTCCCGCTCAGTATAAGCAAGCAGTCTATCAGTATCCGTGCACTTGAAACACGGCTCACACCTGTGGGACATATGTGCATGTCATCCGCTTAACAGGCATTTTCTTGAATATAGGTTTGCTAGTGTTTAATGGGGTGTGTAGGTGTGGCAACAATTAATTAATTATAATCTTATCCATGGGCGTGTACGGCTGATAAGACTTTAAATAAAAACATTACATCTGTGCTGTTATCGATGGATGTTATAAGCGATTTAAAACAAATTACATGTGGACAGGTGTTTGTTTGAATGGTCCAACTACTACTGCATAGACCGCATAATGCACCAATAGATCTGTAGCCGTGTATACTAATAAGGTGTTATTTTTTTTTTGCAGTTCATTCAACTCAATACATCATTAGGTACTTCAATGTTGTTAGTGGAATATGTGGCATTCAGGGAATTTGTTGTAGGTAAAAAACAAATACGTTACATTAGTATTAATACTAAAATCTTGTATATCCAGTGACTAGTGATTTTTAACTAAATGGTTGTTATAATAATAATGAATTATTATGCGTTTACTATAGAATCTCCTGCGTCGAAACTAGCTCAGGAACGACTAGAGACAATTAAGAGACAGTTAAGAAATATATTCCAGTCCATGGTTCAGTCAAACAGCAGCAGAAAAATCTTCAGGAAATTGTCGAATTTACAGAACGTACAGAACAGTTATTTAAAGCAATTGTAGAACTAGCCCAAAAAAAAATTATAGCAAGTGAGGCAACACAAAAACTCTTGAGACATTACCTGCTGATATTGCTGGCTCTCTTTAATCCCCACCACAACCCCAGCAACCACCACCCGAAGTTCAACCACCACCACAACCAAAAGGTAGAACTAACACAACAGATACATTTACTGAGGAGGGTATTGCTGCTATCAGCGATAGAGACCAAAGACTTGACTTTGCGGCGTATGGATATGGTCGTTGAGATCAATATGTAAAACCCAAACATATTTACAGTCTAACATATGCCGATTGGGTCAAAGATGTATATAGCGGTACTCAGCAAGAGGGACGACAATGATTTTGAAATCTTTAAGTAACAATAGAGTAATATGTTGCAGGAGTAGAAGGGGGAAGAGAAACAAAACGTGAAGAAATGAAGCGTCAACTTAAAAAAAAAAAAATCGGGTATAAAAACTAGATCTGAAACAAAAAAAGATTAAAGAAAAGATATGTCAAGGTCAGCCCAGCAGAGTGAAGAAAATAGGAGAGGGGCGAACCAGTAATGTGGTAGCTCATCGTGGTCGTAAAAATATACCTATCCGGTGATTCAAAATAAACTTTGTACCAATAACTTCCTCGCTGATCAACTAGAAATTTTGACTGACGGAAGACGAGCCGGTAATAATCCCCAAGAAATCATCAATGAAGCAGCTATTGTTTGTCAACATTTATTTACTGGTGGTGTCATGGACATTAACTTCTATCGGGCACTAATCGCTGAACTTAAAGACGATCACTACAGTGATTGATCAGTTAGATCGGTGATAACAAAATAACATGATTATACACAATGCCCAACGTGGACCTGATAAAACCAGCGTGATAAATTCACGATTACCAGTTTGTAAGGAGATCTTCGGAGATGGACTCGGCGTTGTTATTCAAGGTTTATTCAGAAGGATAAACCCAAAAACTGTCCCGAATGCAAAACAATTAGACATGAAAGCCATCGACGTTGTTCGTGATAAAGGTATTGACACTGTTGGAGATGCCGCTGGGAAAGCATTCTCAGTGATCAAAGACAGAATCGCAGGATTAGTACGACGAAAACCTCAGCCGATAAAACTGCCCTGCACCGAAGTAATGCCGGCAAGTGTCAGTAAAATAACAAATCAAGCTGCAAATGAACGACTGAAAGGATTAGCCGGCGCACAGTCTCTGACAAAACAAACCGCTGCAGAAATAGAAAAAATTTAACTGCAAACCTGATAGCGGGTAGTGGTCTGGAACGTCGTTGTCGCTGATCAACCACTTACAGATTTGTGTTAGAACATCGTTTCAGACAACAACAATATAAATATAAATGTACAGACGTGTATCTGATCCCACATTTGACATGGACGCACCAG
>JAECUM010047271.1:0-18964 GCA_016617855.1 Megalonaias nervosa
ATTCCACCTATTATAGCTAAAAGTAATGAAATTCTAAGACTCATACATTAGGTCAATTACACGGGTGACTTACACGCAATCGATGATAGGGTTGTCCACTAGTACAAGTGGACTAAATTTGACCAATTAAGTGCGGCCTGGTTTTCAATTGCGTAATTAGCTGACCGGTCCTGGGGTGCGCTCTGCCCCTCCCATGTGTGCGAGGCGGCTGGTTGCGGGTGTGTGGTGGGCCTTTTGTGTTGTTTTGTGACTACCTCCTCGGTTCCTCTCCTCCTTTTCCACGAGCAGACATCTAAAAAAGAAGTGCGACCATCGCACATAAACTCGCTTTGTAAAATCACCATTCATACAATCCCGACCAATTAATGATTTAGGGAACTATTTCATATACATTATGTACTAGATATAATTGGGCAGATAGGTGATAGGAAAAATTCATAAAAAACTAATTAAGAATTTGGATAATTGCACAGATGGCTTACACACTACTGGGTTCTATTTATGTCCACTAGTACAACTGGACTGAATTTGGTATATTAACAGTACGGACTGGCGTTTCGGGCGTCTGCAGCATCCATGGCGGCGTTGTTAGAATTCTACCGGGACCTTTTCCTCCTTTGCCTCTACCAGACACAACTTAGAAGTACGACCATTGTACGTAAACGCGGGGTTGTAGTGGCACCATTCCTACAACCCCGAACAAGTAAAAAGCCTGACATTCAGGCATTAACGTGTCGCGCAAGCACACAGTATGCATATGCGACCTTAAATCGTTCAGTCAGCCAGTCTGGCTACCCAGAGTTGACTAGTCAACATAACATGGATCTAATTAATCAATTGAAAGATAGTTGGTATTGGATGGCAGATGCAGTCTACGTGGTGGAAAAGCTAGAACAGGAACGGAGTTATCCAGTCACGAAACACTTTGTGACCAGTCAAGTCACTAGCCTCAAAGTAGCCAGGGATCTGGAGAAAGTTATGATAAAAGAGGATGTGATGTGATGTGATTATGATTTTTAACGTAGCTTTAACAATTTTTCAGTCATATCACTACGATGTCTGCAGTGTGGCAGTTTATAGTGATGTCTAGCACTGGGGCATCATGCCGCAGACATGTAGCATGATGTCCCACCCAGTCACATTATCCTGACACTAGGTCGACCAGTCCTGGCACTAACCTCTTAATGCTGAGCGCTTAATGCTGAGCGCCAAGCGAGGCAGCTGTTAGTACCATTTTTGTAAGTCTTTGGTATGACTCGACCGGGGATCGAACCCACGACCTCCCGCATCCGAGGCGGACGCTCTAACCACTAGGCCACCGGAGCGGTGATAAAAGAGGAGGTGGAGAAATTAAGAGGCTTCATTCATCCTAAGTATGTGAGAGTGGAGACATTGAAGGAGCCACTTGATCATGTCATCCAAGTGAGGTACTTTTTACAAGACATAGCGATTTACACAGAGTGGTCTTTTGTCTAGTCGGGCTTACAACAATTAAAGAAAGCAGAAGAAATGATGAGAACTGTGCTGGAAGAGGAGGTAAAGAAGATCAAAAATATCTGGGCAAAAGAGGGAAAGGAGAAAGAAAACAGAAAGAGAAAAGAGGAGTTTGACAGATTGAACAACAACTGGATCAAGGTGCAGGAAAATTTAGATCTATGGGACATCCTGACTGGATGCTAGAGAAGGAAAAGAACAAGAACAAGAAGAAAGAAATTATAGAGAAAGTGAGGAGCTGGTGGAAGAAGTAGTAGGGACCTGGTGGAGAGAATAGATGAACCCAAAGGCCCTTTTCAGGACCACTTCATATGCCTCGAAAAGATATTTATTCTTTCTCGCCTATATATGTTAACTATATGTGTATATATGTCTATGTCTCTACTGTATTTGTCTCAGCCTAGGTAGCCGCGCGTATTCAGGTCAGCCACTTGCAACATGGTTGCCAATCTCCAGTACCGTGACGTCACCCCACCTGTTACATTCCTATTAACCCTATATTCAATCCCGAGGCTACGGTACAACCCCCTACATTTAACATAGATTTAACATAGAAGTCTACGTGAGGCTATACATTTTGAGGCTACGGTACAAACGACCAAATTTTACATGAGAGGCTATGTGAGGCTATAGTATCCCCATTAACTACTTATATATATATATATATATATATATATAGTTAGTATATATATATATATATATATATATATATATATATATATATATATATATATATATATATATAACACATTATCAAAAAGGAAGGATAAGGTCTTTGGCGTATTTATAACTGGAATTTTATATCCATGTTTCTCCGTCGACATATTTGAGCTGAAAAATTTATGGTCTCTCAAGACTATGCAAACATTGTCCGATATTTGCACTCCATCGTATGAGACTAAACTAGTGCAAAGATTTTTATATGCAAATAAATTGCATAGACCATTCGACTAAAATGCACATTAAATCAAGTTGAAAGTATTATCCTACTCTGTTAGATGTCCAAATTATTTGAACACGATCAAGTATAGCAGTAAATTATTATTTCATGCCGACTCAAGCACCGACAGATCTTGAAGTAGGAGCATACTAAACATTGTACAATCTTATTTATAGTTGACAGAGTCAACAAATCATCAACACTATGCGATTCAAGTAAAGACGGTCATTTTTCAAATCGATACTGCGGACTCGTAATGTTTACTCGTCCTATAACAGCCCCGTTATAAATGGTTTATTACTCTGTAGAAGATTAAGTTGAAAGTACCCTTATATTAAGAAAAAGGAAATGTATAATTCATTTATGTGGTAGTTGTATAACTTCTCAAAAAGCAGTTGCTATTGAAAGAAGAACAAGATAATCATTTGATATGTCAATCGGATATCTGAACAAGAACTGTTAATTTTTCTCACAATACAACTATTTTGCATTGAATGCTTCTACTGCCTACGCATCGACTTGGCTACTAAATCGATTTGACCAAGATATGGTTTTTGTTTTGTTTTTATTTTGCTTTTCACTTTACTCATTTGATAATTACTGTAGGATTTGCAAACCTTTCTTAAAGCCATTGCATTACAGTTACTATCGATCGGGTTACATCTATCACCAGGACTATCGGCTTGATGGCGGTTGTATGCAATGTAAAAATTGTCCTCGCGTGGAACCTAATGCAGCTTGAATGAAAATATCAACTAATTCACTCTAAACAGTTTCCGATGATAAATCCCCTTCTTATCCTCCAAATGTTTATTGAAAACTCATCGCCACTGGTCCTCAGAATAGTTGTTATGACATCAAAATAGACGATTACCTGCGCCACTGACCATCAAAAATAGGTGCTATTACTAAAATTACAGTATATCTTGGGCAAACCAGAAATGTTATAATACTACTAATTTTGTAATGTTAATTCCATCATAAATTCTAATGTCCGATACTCTAGGACTGGTTAATTGCTACTTAATCTAATTCTAATTTTTCTCCTCATCATTACGTGGAGTCATATAAACATAAACTTGTCTAGTGCCGCCATCATCAGGCTCATACCCTCTTCTCAGTGCAGATGGGAACACGCTGATCACTGACAAAAGAGAAGATTCTGGAAAGGAGGGCTGAACACTTCAACTGCGTCCTGCACAGTCCAACATCGATCAAGTAATGAAGCCATTGATTGTCTGCCAAAAGTGCCAGTCAATGAACCACTGAATGACCCACCAACCCTGTTGGAGAACCCAGAAAACAATACATCTGCTCTATAGCGGCAAGTCTCCTGGCTCAGACTGAATCCAAGCAGAGATAGAAGACGGTGCAGCTCTGAGTAAACATCTTCATCAATTGTTTCAGCTTATGTTCCTCGCCATGCAGACTGATGCATCCGCCATGCATCACGAATCGCCATCTGAAGAAGCAACCGGAAGTGGCCTTGCAGCCAGACATTTTGTGTCCTGTATGAAATTATCGCCGTACTCACTGTCAACGATGTCAGTATCCCTGCATCAAGCATATATGTCACGTTCATTTTTTGCACAACAGTCTATGAGTTATCTAAGTATTTGCTTTATTAAAATGATGACCAAACCAAGCAACAATAACCAGATGAACGTTTCCTGCAATAATACAGTCTCTGCAAATCCATTTCAATGGTATCTCCATGTAAATTCTCTCGCAGAGGAACGTTTATTGCAACTCTCATCATTTTGTGTGCTGGATGACCAAATCGTGAGAAATGCTGCTCAAATTCGCCCACTCCAAGAAAACTAACAGGGTAACAAGCCACCATATCAACTGAAATTACATCAACGGGATTATATTTTGTGTTCCAAACACCACCATATCCAAATTCAACACATGAACGCAATATATCATCGAGAACTACCCTTGGTGTTGGACTGCATGAATTGTTTTGCTGGGCGGTACGAGCAACCACATACGAGATTTTAAAACAATTATTCAGCAATTAATCTATGTCGATTTGTGAATCGACGATGGTGTATTTTAGCGATACCTGTTTCATCTTATCATGCAGAGATTTTTTGCGATAAAGTTAACTTCACGGTAGCACGAACTGATCAAACTGGTAATTGGATCCCAATTCCGATGTTGGATCCGCCTGATGATTGACAACGGATCCAGGACCACTCCGAAAGATCCAGACTGATACAGGATCGTGCTTACTAATATTATCAATTTCCTCAAAAATATTATCCAAGTTCCCAGTATAGACAGATTCGCAATCTCAGATGGAGCGGAGAAAGACTCCAGTTCCTGCAGAGAATTGGAGTGGGATGATTTTTAAAGAAAAAAATCTCTCCCCCAAAAAAGAAAGAGCTAACAAAACTCTAGTTGCATATTAGAACAAGGCAAAAAACACATATTAGCTAACATCAAATATTATTCATTGCAGAAACTGATCATGGAGGAAGGGAACTCTTCCTTAGAAGGAGAAGAAGTGTTGCAGGCGTCCACAGAGGACATTCCAGAGGAAGAAGGGGTCATAGAGATAGGTCTCAAACCCCTGACATCCACTCCCGCCCAAAAAGAGAATAAATTAAAAAATGTTAAACTCGAGAGAATCCATGCAAGTGGGTGCCTCCCATCTTAGTACGGAGTCACAGAAAGAAACAAACCCAAAACAGTGATTCCCCATACAAAAAATCGCCATTCTAAGTTATAAAAAGAAAAAAAGGAAAAGAATAGTTTGGAGATTGACGGGAACAAACGCTAACCTATTGAACAGACCGACAGGATGAATATCTGATGGACTCAAGCGACGCTGAGTTAATTAAGACAATAGGCTGGGAGAAAAACAGACAACATTTCGGAAATGGACATGAAATCAAGCGGCAGTAAGACATAAAGATCAAAAGAATCAGGAAATTTAGTGACGGATACAACGGAGAAAACAAACATGGGGACTGACGAATCAAATTAAACATCTCAACAAGATGCTCTGGCCGAACGTGAACAGAGTCTAATATAACAATTTAATAACTAATGCGCTAATAATTGTAATTAGAATTAATAAAATGAGAAATACATTAAAAACATAAGCAAGACATAACAAGCAAACTAAATTGGGAGTGAAAATGGAAAAACAAACCTCCGGATTGCGACCATTAATATAAATGAGGATAACGAAGAAAATGTAGGGAAAATAACAGAGGAAACTAAGGACTAGGAAATACTAATGATACAAGAAACGCAAATAATATAACAAAAGAAATAAAAGCAAAATTGGTGAAAAAAAATGGATGTAATTTTAATCACAATTGATAATCAAGAAGATATCAGGGGTAGGGTAGCAACAATGATTCGAAACAATAAAGGTATAACATGAGAGCTACTACATGTAGGAAATGTTTTTAAAGTACGTTTAATCCGTATACAAATTAAAGACTGACATTTCGTCAACGTTTCCTTTCCTGCACAAGGAATTAAGAAAAGACTTTTTATAGAAAACCTAAGCACATATTTACAGGACATTGCAATGGAGAATTTTATAATGGGGATGCATTTTAACTGGGTGGAAGACGATGTATAAAATATATTTAACACCAAACAATAAATTGCTTAAGAATTATATGAAAGATTTACAAACAACACAAACTATTTGATGCATATAGAAGATTAAACATTTTAATGAAAGAATTTATGTACGAATGTGGCGTAGACCAAGCCAGTAGGCTTGGGGGTACATAAAAATTTTTAGAATAACTGTGTGTAAAATATCAGACCACAAAATGGTTAATAAAGAAATAATAATGGAGAAAAGTAAAACGTGGGGAGAGGCAGGGCAATGGAAGTTAAATAATAAAATATTAGGGGAAAAGGAATACGAAGAAATTATAACAGAAGGATTGAGGGGTTTTACGGAGAAAGGCAACCAAGATATTGAAAATGAATGGGATATCTTAAAACGGAAAATTAAAAAGAAAACTCTAAATTATTGTACAGAAGGGAGAGAGAAGATAAAAAAATAAATGAGAAACAAGAACTTAAACGATTTTTAGACTTGACATAGGTAGATGAGGAAAAACAAATAGCACAGAAAGTTCTAAATGAAATTTTAGAGGAAGCAAAATAATGGAGGGAATAAGATCGGGGCGAAATTTACAATACTTTAGAAAAAGGCAAAGGGTTATATAAGAGGGAAGAATTGAGAAAGGGAGGTGGAGAGTAGAATCTGGAAGGTGTAAGGGGAGGGAAGTAATATTTATACACTAAAAGATGATATACGGAAGTGTATAAAAATGCTATCAAGATGTACATACTTCTTAAAAAATAGAAACAAGATAATAAGTGAATACCTGCAAGAGGTAGAATGTAAGATGACGTCATCATAACACAAAGACATGTGTGATGATTTCATCTCAAATCAGGAAATAAAGAAAACAATTTCATCCCTGGTGAAAGGAAAATCAGAAATTCCAAAAGAATTAACGCCAATTTTAGAATCACTATATAATAACATATTTTTAGGAAAGGGAACAATTTCTAAATCCATGAGGGAGGGAATGATCACGATATTATACAAGGGGAAGGGAGATAGGGAAGACCTTAAAAACTGGAGTACTGTCTCTCTTCTAAATGTCGATCATAAAATATTGAGTAGGATTTTATCAAATAGAATAAAGAATTGTATGAGGAAAATAATTAATGAAAACTAAAGTTGTGGTGAAAAAGGTAGGGATATTCAGACTAATATTTTAAGCATGCAAACCGTGATAGCCTATATAACCAATCTGGTCAAAAGGGTGCCATGATACTCTTTGACCAAGAATAATCTTTCGACAGATTAGAACACCACTACATACAACAGGTACTAAAAAGATTTGGCTTCGGAAAAAATTTTCACGAATGGTGCCGAAATCTTGTACACTGGAATAAAATCGAAAGTACATATAAACAACAATCACGGAATAAGTTGAAATTCAAAGGTCAGTGAGGCAGGGATGCCCACTTTTCATGCTATTATACGTAATAGCAATTAAGGTCTTGAGTCACAAAATAAGAAACAACTCGAAAATAGAAGGTATACGCATTCCAAACTTGGAACATGAGTTAAAGATGATCTAACTCGCAGATGATTGCACGAACTTTATCACGGATGCAAAATCTTTAAACACCTGCAAAATTAATGTGAAACTTTCGGAAAAGCTACAGATTCCAAGATCAACCACGACAAAACAAGTTTTAAAGACAGGAGACTGGAGAGGGAATAACCCATTGACTCCCACCTCACCTAATAAAAGACAAAGTCAAGGCCTTAGGAGTGACCCTTGGCCAGAAAGTAAAAGCAGACAACGACAATTACATAGTAGAAAAGATAAAAGAGAATATATATATATATATATATATATATATATATATATATATATATATATATATATATATATATATATATATATATATATATATATATGAATGCATACGCCACTGTGCATAATGCGGCCAAGACATACATGTAGGCCTATAGCAATATGAATTATATCCTGAAATCCGTTGACTTGGAAATAAAAACTGAATGAATTAGACAAACAAATTGTAAATTATATATGAAACAGCAACACGCACTATATGCCCAATGAAACATTAGATAGAACGAATACTAGGGGGTGATTAAGTCTTTCCAATCCAATTATAGTTAAGGTAGTTAATATTTTAAATAGATTTGTAATAAAAATAAAATAAAATCCAACATTAGCATGGGAAGCTTTGTAGACATACTGGCTGGGTTTACTTTAAAAAACCGCCCTGATATATATATATATATATATATATATATATATATATATATATATATATGTATGTATGTATGTATGTATGTATGTATGTATGTGTGGGGTGTGTGTGTGTGTGAACAACCTTTTAACTAAAATGTTTGAAGTTCCACGGAAATATAGATATATTAAAGAAATAGTTTTAGAATATATAGAGAAAAAGGAACTATGGGGAACAAAGAGACTAGGAAAATGTGTTGAAGATATGGGCGGGAATTAAAGTCCTTACAAGTTCAAAGTATGATATTTAAATTTTTACACGATGTATGGTTTATGGGCAAAGTTGCTTTCAAACGCCACATGGTAAAATACCCAATTGCCCAAGATGTAAAGCAGCCACTTTACAAAATACCATGCAATAGCTCAATGTGACAATAATAAAGTAGAAAGAATTAACCGCATAATGCAGATATGCAACAATGGAGATACCGAAGAAATAATTTATTGTATCTAGGCGTAATATCTAATAAAAAAAGAATACAAAATATAACTGATTATATTGTTTAAACAATGTTGAAATGCGATCATGTAGTTAGGATTAAACAATAATTGCTTGACTAAAATAACATTTTTCCTGCACCCTTGTAGAAGACCACTGGGGGATCGGCTCCAGTTCATTGCCCAGCTTAGTGGACAGTTCCAGCCCGTGCGCAGACTGGGGCTCCTCTCTCACCTCTCACAAGTATACAGGGATGCTGTAATTGTATTTTTAACTCTTTGAAATTTTTGTCCTTTTTTTGCGGTATCTCCCTTACTTGTTTCTTTTTATTTTCACTCATTAGCATAATCTAACATTTAATCTCTCATTACAAAAGGGAAACTCAATCTAACATAACATTAACAATCTCTTTAGATAGGTATACCATCGCTTTCAGACGGGGAAAAGGGAACCTGCGTAGATAGCATGAAGTGAACAGTTCTGTGGGATAGTTCATGAAAACCTCGGACGCAGAACATTGACAAAAACATAAAAAGATAAGAGATACACGAACACAACACTAACAACGTGATTTCTATCACAATAATACACACACACACACACACACACACACACACACACACACAAATAAAAATACAGACGCACAGGGATTTTGATTTTAGGCCTTTTTCTTTAGACCTCTTCTCATGCTTTAGGAAAACTCTAGGCACTACAAGACCATCCCCCAAAAAAGCAGCAGCACGATTATCAAATAAAGGTAGTGTAGTCCCTTTTATCAGGCTAGGCAACGTGCCCTCGAATATTATTTAAAAAATGAGAGAGAAACTTAACAGGATGCAATCAGAAAAAAAGCCACAGTTTAGGGTTTTATTTGTATTTTGTACCTTTTTGATTGAATACATAAACGTCTCTCATTCTTAAAGAAATTTAAAAGTGACAAAGAATAAAAAAGAACTCCAGAAAGGCAAATGTTCCAATTTTAAAAAAAATAAAATAGCAAGTATACTACCAGGGGAATGAAATGACATAATGCCGTCCTTGCAATAACATCTATAGTATACAAACACTATAGAAAATATACATATAGCAACTACTGGACATAGGCAATCACATAAACAACAGGGGAAGAAAATCAGCCATAGGGAATGGTCTTTGGTTGGATGAACATCCCCCATCAGCTAGAGGAACCAGCCTGGGTACCTCACACATACAAATGAAAGCCTTTACTTATGTTTCGGCGAGGGGGGGGGGGCAACAAAATAAAATTAAAAAAGTTAAACATAAAAACGTTTGCAAATGGATAAGCTGACGTTGTAATACAGTTTTAAAAGTCGTATATTTATGATTTTGATCACCTTAAAAATATAATTTAATTTCATTGTTTTGTTTGGTATGGCAATAGTGCCCTTAGAAACACTGTCGCCTTAGTGCTGGGATAGACACAATATGTGTGTGAAGATTATGTCGGCGTAAGTATGTACGTAATACAGTTTTAAAATGCATATATTTAAAATTCTGATCATTCTAAAATATAATTTTAGTTTCCTGTTGTGTTTAGTATGGCAAGAAGGACATTAGAAACGCTGTCGCCTTCATGCTGGACTAGACAGAATATGTGTGTGAAGAGTCTGTCGCCATAAGGATGTTGTGACTATCACAGTTGTGTGTAGGCATTGAGCGACAAATGTGTGTTTATATTTGAAAACAATTTTTTTTTTTTTTTTTAAAACATGAATATTGAAGCTTGATAATAGGAATTATAATTTATTTTGATGATTTCATATACAAATATGTGCTACTGTTTCATAACACAACGTGATGTAATTATGTCACCCTAAGTCTGCTCTGTGGCATATGTCGCCCTAATGCTGTATGTGTATTTATGTGTGTATGAATAATAACAATCAGCGCCGTACTTTAAAGTGCCAAACTTGGAAAGGAAGTTTTGAGATTAATGTAACATTAAAGTGTACCTTTCTCATTATTGGCGTCAAAATAATACATTTTATATTGAGTAAGAAAGGTATTTGTTGAATATATCTCACATATTAGGTGTAATCACTTTATGATCAATGTGTTTCGTACTCTATCACACACATTCGTATCAGTGGCGGTATATATATATATATATATATATATATATATATATATATATATATATATATATATATATATATATATCGCCACTGATTTCGTAGAAAAAGTTTTATAAGAAAACCTACCCTACTACATGTTTTGTTTTTTTTTAGAGACCGGCAGGTTTCCTACGAACATTTCTATACAAATTAAAGATGCTATAGTTTGGGCTCGACCTACTACTGGACAAACAAAGTGAAATTTCACAATTATTGTGTAGTATTACATTACACTGATACTGATATAGTCACTGTTAAATGGCTTTCCGTTATCAGACAGTTTTTACGTGATTCAAGGCACAATAATTTATGTTAGTTAGAATCCTGCCACAAGACCAGCCTAGGTCATCTACCGTGGTGTGTCCTTGTGCAAAGCATTTCACGCCAATTGACTTGGCAGTAAATAACCTACAAGTGTAGTTGTGCCGTAAATCACCAAAACCAAATTAGTTAAAAGTGGAAGGTGACTAAGTTTTGATATATCTGAAAGAAAATGTGAATTGTACGTTTAGTAAACTTTTTAATGTGAATTGTACATTTAGTAAGCTTTTTAATATGCATTGTACGTTTAGTATGTTGTTCAATATCAATGTCAACAAGGATGAAGTATTTAAAAGATGTAGATACAAAAAAAAAATAAATAAAGGAATTGCTCAAGTTCATATATCTGTGGTTGCAATATCTCCAAGTTTTCTCTTAAGAAAATGAACTCGTCAATCTTTAATACCCCTTGACAGTTTTGTACCTCACACATCTATGAATTGTCTCCATACATCGATGAACACCAGTGAACTAATAATGTCTGTCAGCTTCTCTACGAAGATAGCATTATTAGGCAATCAAATCAAGTAATAATTCACATTAAAATGTTTATTATGGTCAGTACGAGAACGCAGTACTACCATCTTTATAATTCTTTCTCTCTCCCTTCCTCCCCTTTATCTCTCTCTCTCTCTCTCTCTCTCTCTCTCTCTCTCTCTCCGTCCGTCCCCCCTCTCTCTCTCTGTCAATGCAATGCATGCAGTTTGTTAGCAAGCACACATGCTTTCTATCCTCATATGTAGAGTACTGTTGTTACAGTGCTGATGGAGAAAACTATTTAGATTAATAGAACTATGTAATTTATTTGGCAAGGGGATGATAACTTTAAGCAGTCTGCAAAGTCTGAGTCAACTGAGCTACCTTTATCACAGAACTATATAATATATATGACATTATCAGTCGGCACAGAATGGTGCAGTAAAATGAAGTTGTCTCTAATTGTAACTGAAGTGTATGTGTATAAACCATATAATGACATGCCAGGCCACCTTGGCGTGTTCTCGGGCATTGGACTTTATCAAATTTGCCTTGGGTTAAATAACCTACAATGTTTCCTGTGCCGTAAAACATCAACCAACCCAACACAAATCTTACACAGAAACCATATCATACATTTCTGTATTTAAAGCAGATTATACACAGAAATTAATACTCCAAGATCTGACGTTCAAATGTCAAAATGACGAAACAGATGACAGGTTCAAGGTCACACTATGACATGATGCGCTTTCGTGTCTTAGTTATTTCTAATGAAATTTCAGGGTAAATGCCATTTTCTCAAAGACAGTGATTTAAGGGAGAAAACTAAGTTACCGAAATGGTTGTAGTTGAAAATGATATATCATGGCATTAGATTGTTGCTGACTATCATGGTAGATAGTTTAATAAAGTTAACATTACAATACATTTGCCAGAATTTCCTATGGCATCATTATAACGGTTGTTTGCATTAAAATAATATCCCGAAAATAAGACGCACCAACATTTGATTGAAAGCATTGATAGTTTCTATCGCTATCCGTAGTAAAATGGAAACTCGTTTAGTCTGCCTATTACTGAAGTGTCCTGATCAACTTTCCATTCATCACAATCTAAGGTTCGTCACTTAAAAGTAATTATAATAAAAGCAATGAGCTAATCATAGGAACGTATCAGCTTTACATAACCAACCACCACCATCAAAGACGCGTTACACAGGTTGATCGAAACGAGTGCAGTGATTATAGAACTTCCTCTTTTCCGAAATTTAGAGTTTTCTCCAGCTGTGATGTCAATATTAAAAATATTTTTGCGATCCAATAAAAAAATGAACTATTTCAAAATATCATAACAGTTCCGATAATTTATCTCCTTATACAGCAAACGTCGTAAGGTATACACGTATTTATATGTAATTTACCCCGATGGATCAATCAACTCCTAGGTTTGTATGATCAGTCTCTTGAGTGTTTGAGCGCTAACTAAATATGGGTGTTGCAAACTGAGCACTGACTAAATATGGGTGTTAGTAACTGAGCACTGACTAAATATGAGTGTTAGAAACTGAGTACTAACCAAATATGGGTGTTGCAAACTGAGCACTGACCAAATATAGGGTACTGAAAACTGAGTACTTGCTAAATATAGGTATTAGAAAGAAAATACTACTAAATATCGGTGTTAGAAACTGAGCACTGGCTACATATGGGTGTTAGAAACTGATTACTGACTAAATGTCGGTATTAAAAACTGAGTACTGACTAAATATGGGTATTAGAGACTGAGTTTTGACTAAATGTGGGTGTTATAAACTGAGTGCTGACTAAATATCCGTGTTTCAAACTTCGTTGCATCGTTCTTAATGCCACTTTTTAAAATATTTAAATGTTTTCGCTTCCATCAACATAAAATATTTAATTCTACCTCAAAAAGCCATTTCACACATTATAAAGCTGTAACACCCATCAGATAGTTGTATCACCCATCATGAAACTGTATCACCTATTATAAAGCTATATCATCTATCATAAAGCTGTATCGCCCACTGTAAATCTGTAACACCCATCATAAAGCTGTATCATCCATCATAAAGCTGTATCATCTGTGACATAGCTGTATCACTCACTGTAAAGCTGTAATATCCATCATAAAGATGTATCATCCATCATAAAGCTGTATCATCTATCATAAAGATGTATCACCCACTGAACAGATGTAACACCCATCATAAAGCTGTATCACCCATCAAAAACCGTTAACACCCATCATAAAGCTACTGGAGATTTACTGTAGAAAACAATATCTGACGCAGTCTAAATGTCACAACACCGGTAGGCGATTTACGGAATGCAAACATTTTTTCTTTCTTTGGAATAGTAGCCATGATTGATTGATAATATGCAAAAGGACATTTGTAAAGAGTAGAAATAAGAGTAATACCACTATAATCTTATCGTCTTGAATTGTTTTATTTAAATTTAAAAAGAGCCAGTTCAACATTCCCACTCACCTCGCCTCAGCCCTGAAATTACTATGAGTTCTTTTTAAGACAGGCAGCCGGTTACGGTGCACGGTTATTGTTCGATTCGGTCTACAGATCTAGGACAACAGCCAGCTCTTCAACGCTTACAATACTGTTTTTATTTCATTCAAGGCACAATTGTGCAATGCAGAGTGTATGCAATGTTATGCATTGTAAAGATCATGAAACTTATTTAATGTCGCAACTTATAAGCTAAAATACTGCACAAAACCTAGGGTTTGTCACGTTTCGATCAATTAATTGCTAAACAAACGAGAAAAAAATGAATTTAAAGGAGGAGGGCACTTTAAAACTGTTAGGTCACGCATTGCTATCGAAATCTCACGTGACAACATAACATAAAGATATGAATCTCTTCCTTCCTTATGTCTGATTTCCCTCCAAAATGGTAAACAAACTTTATGAAACTCTTCATTCCTTATGTTTGATTTACCTCCAGAACGATAACCGAACGATTTGAAACTCTTCCTTCCTTATGTCTGATTTACCTCCCGAATGATAACTCCTTCTGTCTAATTTCCTTCCAGAATGTGTTATGAATATTAATTTTGTTTAATTGGTCTGTTAGTTTTATTTCTTTATTCCTTTACATGTTATTGTAATGTAACTGTGTTTGCTGGATTTGACATTGTCCAGAATATCAGTTCAGTTCTGTTTGAGCTGACATTTTTTTTTTATTGATAAACACCTAATAATAGAAACACTGTATCTAGTTTCTGACCTTGTTTCAGTTTTGGTAAACAACTTTACTTTATTTTTTTTTTTTATCTTTCTCATAGTAATAATTGTTAAGTTGAATCAAGGTCATACCTGGACGACGTGACTAATAGCATAGCAAGCTTCTATTTTTTTCTAGAAGGTTGACCCTCATCCGGGAATCTGTTTTGCGTCTTAAACTAATGTATAACTGTTGCCTTAATAGAAGATTGTTAGTTGGGCTTAGAACATTTGACACATTAAGTTGTGTTTTGTTGTGACCAGTTTGAGATGAATTTTTATTTTATTCAAGTGATTCTTTTCCATGGAAATACATAAGTGCTCCTCAAAATTCTTGGATAAAGACATTTATTGAAATTTATAAGGAATTCAAAACTGGAATAATATGTTCTGTGATTCAACAAGAGACTGTTGACACATCAGTACAACGTTGACCACAAGACACGTAATCGCCTTCCATTTTGGATTTCATCGGGATTCGAACTCAAATTCACTCTGGACTTTTTAATACTACGACTTCTAGTTTTGAATTCTTGGGGTATTTTTGGATTTGATTCGTAAAACTACTAGTTTTTTTTCTATTTTTCACTTGGTATTCAAGGGAAATAAATTATTTGTTTAATGTTACAAAGCTTGTTGTCTTCACTCTTTTCTGTTACTTATTGCCAGAGCCTACACTTGTAATAAATGATAGCGAAACGATATGAAACTCTTCATTCCTTCTATGATTCCATCAATAAAGATATAACAATTTTCAGATATTAGCTCTTCACTTTTCCTGCAATGGCTAATTGTCTTCCACATATTGTTTGGAATTTGGCAATGTCCTGTCTGGATGTCTTGCTGCAATGGCTTATTGTCTTGTACATATTGTTTGGTGTTTCCTAATGTCCTGTCTGGATGTCGTGCTGCAATGGCTTATTATCTTGCACATATTGTTTGGTATTTCCTAATGTCCTGTCTGAATGTACTGCTCTAATGACTTATTGTCTTCCACATATTATTTGGTGTTTCCTAATGTCCTTTCTGGATGTCTTGCTGCAATGGCTTATTGTCATGTACATATTGTTTGATGTTTCCTAATGTCCTTTTTGGATGTCTTGCTGCAATGGCTTATTGTCATGTACATATTATTTTGTGTTTCCTAATGTCCTTTCTGGATGTCTTGTTGAAATGTCTTATTGTCTTGCACATATTATTTGGTGTTTCCTAATGTCCTTTCTGAATGTCTTGCTGAAATAACTTATTGTCTTGCACATATTATTTGGTGTTTCCTAATGTCCTGTCTGGATGTCTTGCTGAAATGACTTACTGTCATGTACATATTATTTGGAGTTTCCTAATGTCCTTTCTGGATGTCTTGCTGCAATGGCGTATTGTCATGTACATATTGTTTGGTTTTTCGCAATGTCCTTTCTAGATGGCTTGCTGAAATGGCGTATTGTCTTGCACATATTATTTGGTGTTTCCTAATGTCCTTTCTGGATGTCTTGCTGCAATGGCGTATTGTCATGTACATATTGTTTGGTGTTTCGCACTGTCCTTTCTAGATGGCTTGCTGAAATGGCGTTTTGTCTTGCACATATTGTTTGGTGTTTCGTAAGATTCTACATTTGGGAGAGAAATGCTAATCGGTATTATCGCTGTTTCTTTGAAACAAGAACTGATGCCGCACAACACCATCTTTCATTCAGATGTATGTATTGATTATGCTAGAATGTTGTAAAATAATTTTTTTCTGCGATTATTTTAGTTCCTTTCCTAATGAAGAAACTCATTCTAAAAGTCTACTAATAGGAGTAGTTAATGCAGCCTGGTAAATGTTTGCTGGGGTTAGAACGATTTTTGTTTTTGTTTTATTTATTCCAATTTCAGCGTCTGATAGGCTACACATGACGGCCAGTATAACTGGAATCTACTGGTCAACTTTCTCACATACCCATAATGGTGGAGCCTGAGGATCTAACCCATGTGGACAGATTTGAGATGGCAGTGATCGGTAATGGCGATCGCTTTAGACTATTTGGCCACCCGGGTCCCCAAAAGTTTTCTAAAACGATGATTTAACTAATTAGTACAACTCAAAATATGTATCTTTAACAAATTGTCAAATTGTCAAATTGTTGAGAAGTTGGATGTAAAAAAAAGGCTTTTCGTCCTACGCAAATGCCAAAACTATGTCTAAGTTGCCCTGACATCACTTCAACATATATATGTAATTTAACAATACATATCCAAAGAAGGCACAATGACAATTTAAAGGAATTACATTCTATTTGAGAGTCTTTAGCGTAAATAGATGAAAAGGTGAACCGTTAATTACTGCTACAGCAACAACATGACACAGATAACAATCTTGCAGTTAGAAATGTAATTTAGGAAACGATAGCAAAATTAGATACAATTTTATCGATAGAGAAAGCCTACTGTTAATTTCCAGTATTAAAACAGCAACAAGCACAACTTCAGAACAGGTGACAGAACTAAAGGGAACAGAAGAAGAACCGGGTCAAATTAGCAAAACAGTAAAACGTACTAAGGATTTCAGAAAGTTACAAGCGTAACTTCAAAATCTATTATGCGCTAGCCAGCGGCGATTGGCTGAACTCAAAGAACACGTTGGTGAAACTGGAAAGGCCGTTGGTGTACTTGAAAAAGCACCAGTGTACTTAATAAAGACGTTAAAGTGGACATTGCTGAAACACCGGAAGTGCCGCGCAAGTACAAGTTGCAAAAATGTAAGCACCGGTTCAATTCTTTAATGAAACAGCTCGGCTAAAACGTGTATTAAGACAACAGCAACACACGCAACAGTAACATTTATTTCGAATACAAGAGAAATAAGATATAGAACAAACACAAAAAACAAGAAAAATTTCTAAGAAAACATGAAAAAGGAAACGAAATACAACAATGAAGAGTATGATCTGCATTCATACAAAAAGAATAAAAGAAATGAAGTGGTGATGTGGACTATGTGACTCCAACGACCTCAAAAATTGATTGGCAACACTCGTGGAATTAATTCGTGCTGACAATGAACCAGAAGTTATTAATGATGCCATATTAATTTGAAGCGATTGCTCATTATTGGTATTATGGACAATTAAACAAATCTCTCGTTTACTCATTAACGTGTTGAAGATATCAGTCATGTATATTCAGAACACCGATAATGAATTATGAGGTAGTTTTGCGCGAAAGCTATGCTGCGATTCCACATTTTGTTGTAAATACAAGCCAGAGCGTGACCTCAATGATTACAATCTCATCAATAAAACCAGAATTCAGTGTAACTTTTTTTTACCCCTGGGAAATTACGCACGCTTGAGATCGCACTCGAGTCGCTATGAGTTTATTACGGGTAACCTAATATCCGATCAACACCGTTGGGCGGTCTGCCGGCGAACAATACATTTGTGTTTAAATCTAACCATTTATCAACTTGGGATATAAATATATATATATATATATATATATATATATATATATATATATATATATATATATATATATATATAAAGAGAAGTAGGTTGAAAAAACAGGTGTAGTTGCGGGAGGCATAACCTCCAAAGTTTATATAATCTTTCGATTTTCACAAACTGTGGAACCAGGCTATTTGATATCAATTACGCCCGCGTTGCCTGTGCATCTTCCATTTCATCTACCATTTCAAAGTAATCTGCGGCGACATGTTCGTTTTACCTGTGTGGATCAACACGGATACGTTGTTATTTTCGATGTAAAACTATGACGATACAACTATACATTAGAGATAGACCTGATATTTAATATAATGATAGTCGTAGGTAGACGTGTGAAATCAATTCGCGTTGTTAACGCGAGAAAATCCATTTACGCGATTTATTATGCAACTGACCTCATCAACGATGTTCGTGGATTACTTACAGGTGCACCAAAGTAGCTCGAGGCATTGTATTTGCGCTCTGAACCAATCGCTAAATAATCTGCAATGCGAGTCGGTGATAGCATCAGAAATGTTGCTGTAGGTCGGAAACAAAGGAGAAAAGCGTATCAGTCAGGGAGTTGGCA
>JAECUM010047273.1:0-30805 GCA_016617855.1 Megalonaias nervosa
ACGTTATTTGGACATAGAGTAAAATCACCTCCAGTAGAGAGACCACTTCCAGTAGAAAGTTTTTCTAAACCTGAATTCAGTTTTTCTTCATATTCTTCAAATTCTGTTACTCTTTTTTGTAAATCTTCTCTAGGAATCTTACGTTTCTCCTTTGATAATCGTTCCATCATATACTGTTTATATTTTCTCACGTCCTCCAGATGTATCATTAATTCTTCCTTATCAGATTTATCAAGTAATTCTTTAATGAATTTTAGTTTTTTCTGCTTTTTCTCTCTTTCTATCCTCTTCATAACGTTCAATTGTCTCCCGACTAAGAGAAGCAAATCCACTTGGTCTTCCGAAGCTCGGTTTAGTTAAAAATGATCGTGATGGTGGTCGTGATGGTGGTGGTGGTGATGGTGGTGGTTGTTGTTGTTTTTCTAGAATTTTCTGTGAGTCTGGCGACCAATATTCTGATCCTTTTACTTTTCGTCCTTTTGCTGCTTCCTCTGGTGTTGGTTGTAATGGCGGTGGTAATGATAATGATGGTTGTTGTGGTAGTGGTGGTGATCGTGGTGGAGTTTGTACACGTGGTGGCGATGATGATTGTTGTTCTTCAAAATATTTTTCTCTTTCTTCTCTTTCTAGTTCTACTTCTTTTAATTCTCTTTCCAATATTTCTCTCTGTATAATATCAATGGCACCTTGGTCGAGAACGGATCTTTCATATTGTTTAACATCATCTTCAAATTTTTTAAACTCAGGTTGATATTTACTAGTGATTTTGGATATATTTTTTGTGGTTCGAAATATAAAATAATTCCATTTATTTCTTGGAATATCAGGAGTATTCGGATCTAAAAAATGATTACGATAAACGTATCCTGTACCTGCAAGTTCAATAGGAACCGTTTTAGCAAGATGAAGACCATAACTGGAAAATTTGGGTACTTGTTTTTTGGTATATGTTCTTTTTGATTTTTCATGTTTTTCCGGTTCCTTAAAGAGAGTATTCAAATCACCTTCAATTAATTCTGGTATATCCCTCGGTGGCTGAGCAGCAGCTATTTCAACTGGAAGTCCACGTAAAATTCTTTTTGTCTGTTTTGTTCTCTCTGCTATTTTTCCAGTTGCTTCAGCAGTTTTCTCTAAAACAGGAAGAAGAGGTTTATTTGTCTCTGTAATAGGTTTAAATAATTGTTTTCTATCCTCTTCAAATTCAACATGAGATTCTTGTCGTTCTTGTAATTGTTGCTTGACAGCATCACGAACAGGTAAATATTTTTTAATTGCTTCTAGTCGCTCTCGTGCTAATCTAGCAGAATGAGGTTCTCCGATGACAACCATATTAATAATATTTATACTGACTATTTAATTTACAGCAGCAGGAAGGGTGAACGACAAAAATTGAGTGACCCGCGAGTAAACTAAACGCATTATAACATAAAAAACAAAAAGTCAAAAATAAAATAATAAAAATGAGCTAACCCAAACGATTTATTATTCGTTTTTCAAACTATACGGTAATAATAAAAGTTTGGAGGTTCGGTTTAGCGTTATTGACCTTATTTTTCAGCCTCTGTAGGAACCTTTATTTTTGTAAAATAAGGTCTCGTACAAAGTGGTCTGTTCACCCCGCCTGCTGCTTGAAAAGCAATTACGAAGATTGATAGATCAATAACTAGTATAATGTTTGGTTTTGCTTTTGGTGTTTAAGGACACTGCAAAACAAGTAGGATATTTGGTATCGAAACAATTCGACAAATGTAATTTACTCAAGGAAACACCCTTGCACTGTTTCATTATCAGGATTCAAACCCACATTTTTTCCATTGCAAGATGAGTATATTAATCACAGTCCACCAAAGTAATCGCCTATTAAGATATTCGGGATTGCGTCTGTATCTACTCTACACCCGCAAACCACCTTGTGAATGGATGAACATAATTTATTTGTTTTTGAAATTTAATAAAATGAATTTTTAATAAATACTTTAATGTTTTGACTACTTTCGTGGTTTATTAAAAGGCGAAATATGTGCTGAATGAAAACACCTGACGTGATTTGACGTTAGTGAGAGAAGTTATTCTGTACATCTTCACTATTCAGAGGATAACTTAAAATTTGTATATAAGCATTTACGGTAACTGGATGATTTCCAAGTGAAACAAGCATATGTGTCTTATATGTGGATATTTTCTAGAGAAATAAAATTAGTTTGTTTGGTTCACTCCGTGAAACTGAACAAGTGTTATGCAGTATTTATACATTACTGGTAAACCTATCATAAAAGTACTTATAGTGCGAAAAATAGTTGCTGATACGATCTCGATCGTGATAATTTAGGTCATATGGTAATGCTGTTTAAGTAAAACAAACATACATGCATTAATCCAATATGTTGCTGTTTTCTTTTCCTGGAAGGAAACTATGTAAATGTTACGTTTATTGACATCAAAATAACATTAGTATCCGATGTCGATAATTGGCGGATGAACGGACGGACCTATCTGAAACAGAGTCAAAAGATTCGGGGGACATAACTGAAGCTAACATAGAAAACATAGTCTCTCGAAATTGCGAGCGACAAGGGTCGAGAGTTTATGGGGAAAACGGGAATTTAACAGAGTAGTTCATAGTTTCATTGTACCATTTTAGCATTAGGTGACAGTCTGCACTCGAAAAGGATGTCGCATGACGTCATGGGTGTCACATGTGTGGTGAGTGACTGTTTGTAATTGTTTAGATTTTTAAGTGTTTTATATGTTTCCTAAATAAAATTGGCGTTTTTGATTTGCTTGATAAATCTTGGGACATTATACACATAAGATTTAATTATATTAACAGGGGATGTGTCTGAGATGGAGAGAAAACAAACGCATTAAACAAATACAGTTTCAAAATCAACATTTTTCATTAAGCGGTGCTTAAAGTAAGGTAATTGGTAGTCCAATCTTTGTCAGACCTAGAGTTTAGGATTTCAAGATCTTATTTTTAAAGTTATTTAGGTTGTATTACTCCGACAAAATATTCGATTTTCTCTTTGTCGAACCACCCTAGCATAGTTCCTCGAGGAACTCCTCAATTGACTCTCACAATGCGACCCGAGGCAAATACAATGTATTCGCATATACGTCATCAGCGCTAATTACAATTTGACTTTAAAGTAAGAACAGAACTATGAATACAATCATTGTCCATTCTGTGTAAACCAAAGCGGCTATTATGGAGCTTAGTACCAGTTTCAACACATTACGCCATACATGAATAGAATAATGTACTATAATGGTTCTGCATTGTGCATTGATTGTTTTTTTTTTCCCACAGTGCGCTATATAGCCTCTATCAGAATTATCTGAAACAAAGCCATAGTGAGCGGGTGAATTGGGTATTGACATTACAAATAGAAGAAAAGAAACCTGGACAGATTTTTGCGGCAAACAACACTAAACAGAATCTCCAGAATATAGTTCATGAAAGAGTATACCCTCAACAGGAACAGGACAACTAGTCCACTGCGTCTGACACCAGGACGTTTTTGATGAGTTCAGTGACTATGATGTTCCAGAGTAGGCAGATTAGATGCTTCGGGGCCATAAGTACAAGAATGACAGCCCAACTCAATTTATGTTATAAAGCACATAACCGCGCCGCGGAAAGAGGCAGCGTAAAAGTATCTAATGAAGTTTTAGACGCCATCTTCAGGAAAAAGTGGATGAAAGTCAACGTTAGTGGGTGCTTGGGACAATTTATGCTGTTATTACACTCGATGATGACCATATTGCGCTTGGTGAGGTGGACCGCTTTCTGAAAAATGTTTTACTTAACACTGGAGAAGGTTTTCGCTGCGGTTAATCTGTGATTGGCGGGGTCAAGGATCGACTTACAGCTTCGTGTTCGCTTTGGAGAGTACGAGTGGGAGAGCTGCTTTCAGACAAATGTAGCAGCGCTTTTGTCAATTAGATAAAAAGCTCGCACGTATGCAAATAATAAACTCCAAGACATTGTAACATATTAGCGTCTATGTTTTTGGACTTAACAAATGCAAAGGAACCTGCTATGGAAAATACAAATCGTGTGGCAGGTCATGCCATTACAAGTAATGCAGAACACACACGGAAATATTACTTGAAGGCCTTGGGACATGACCGTGCATGCAACGTGGCATCAGAGTCAAATCACGTAACCAATATAGCTAATCTTGTGAATCGGTGCGTGAGTACTATATATTGCGCATACATAAATAAAATTCACGAAAACCCGTGTCTGCTCATGTACAAGCACAAACAGATGCCGTGACAGTATAAATCAATAAAGCAGATGTAGAAGAAATAATTGCCAGGATTGAAGCGATCGTAGTTTCTGATTGTGACCAAATACCAAACCTGAAGCAAGCAATCGACAAGATTTCCAATGAGAAAGAATTTCACCGTCCTAGGATAAGCAAGCCTTCCAAATCGCAGCTAAATTCAGCTTGCACGACATCATGGTAAACATACGCCAAATCGTAGGAGAAACCAGATATACAAGAATTAATTAGTACAAATCTTTGCGTTGAATCAACAGCTATTACCTCCACACCGTTTTAACCAACTAAGACGATTAGTGTGCAAGCACAATATTCGAATACCCAAAGACACATGAAAGCCGACACCCTTGCGATGGTAGACTTGTATGACGAAAACCGTCTTCCTGCTGAGGAAGATCAAAAACATCGTCTCGCCTCTGCTATAGCCACTAAAGCGACCGAGTATGTTCGTGCACAAAGACAATTTCTCACAAGTGCCCGACTGCAAATTTCAGAAGCGCATTGGTGTGTAGGAATAATCACGTGGACATTTTCCGGCCACCTACACTTCAGACAAAGGCGCTCGACAGATGCGCTCAAATCTGATTCCCGGAATCTTGTCAATGTTACAAATCTTTGGTCAGGTTGGGATCAAAGCAAACATTCTTATTAGCGCACATTTGGCATGCCGTTTAATCAAGATGGATTCAAAACTAACACGATGAAATTGGCAGAGACATTAGAATGATTCTGGAAACGCTGCAAACACATACCGATGCAGGATCGGGAATGGTCTTTGGAAAGATGTTGCAAGTTCGAAGTCCATCTCTCGACTTATCACCACTTTCGTGGATCCAGTTACATGTCTTTAGCGATCAAGAACTGCTAACCTGTAAAGACTTTTACTACTGAAGTATCAGTAAATAACCACAGTGCACAATTAAAAACACTGTCAAATTTACTACAGCGAATGATGAAAGTCTCGTATGTCATCTCCGCGGATTCAGAGTATCTGAATGGAAAGCCGCTCTGTTGACAAAGACAAAAATGCTCCTGATATCAACCAGGGAGTGGATGTTGCAGAATAAATTTCATGCGGGTTTTCTTATGTTGTGGTTCGATGATTTTTGTAAATCAAAATCGCCAGTCCTTTATCGTGCTTAGAGTGTGTACATTTCAGACGCATTGAAGGTATTCCTCCGATCGATTGAAGTCACAGCGAAATGTATTCGATAGCAGTTCGGTTTGCATGCCCAATTATGACGGAGGAGAGCATTCGTGAATTCTCCACAGCCGTTCATTGATGGATTTGTGAGAAGGCTTTTACTGACAAAGAACTAAGTCCGTCTGGCGATGAAGTAAAAATAATGGTTCCAAAATGTATGATAACTGCCATATTACTGGCACAAACGGAGGTGCCTAACACAACGCGTGTTATTTGCAGTTGGTGCTTTATAACCTGCTTGAGTAGGATGGCCAGTGCAAGAAGTTCCAGTTTAAGAATTCGTCCTTGGAGAAAATTAGCCAGCAATCTCTTGGTGGAGAACTTCAAAATCTCTCGCCGATACTGTCCCACCAACACGGATCTGATCACGAGAAAAGGCGTGTATCCGTCCTGCTACATGAACGACTGGAGCAAATTTAACGTAACTCAGCTGCCACCGATTGAAGCATATTACTCGTCGTGAAGGTACTTCTCCCGCCAGCTAGGAACAAGCAAATAAAGTTTGGTCTGCGTTGGAGTGCAAAAACCTCGATGACTGTCAGGATCTATATCTGCGAACGGAAGGTGTTATAACTGGCAGCCGAGTTTGGAGCATTTCGTGACATCCGCCATGCACGTGCACAAGCTCAATCCGCCCAATAATTTTCATCACCGAGTATGGGCTGGGATGCAATGTTGTTGAAGACCAAGATCTTGCCGGAGTTGCTCACAGACATCGACCAGCATCTGTTTAACGAGCGACCATTTCCTGGCGGTATATTCATGTCAAGCCACACGTAAGCTAGTGGCAACAACACCCAGGTGTATGACTCCGATGATTCCAATAGTTACATCATGTATGTAAAAGCAGATAATTTGTACACTTGGGCTATTACTCAACGGTTGCCTGTGGGTGGATTTCAGTCAATCGATTATTGATCTCCGCAAGGATATGCATCACCACAACCCCACCTCGACCACGGGTACTTATTCGAAGTCGACCTGGAATATTCCGAGTCTTTGCATGAGGAGCACAACAATTAGCAGCTAGTTTCAGAAGCACTGTCTGTGCCCGGTTCGAGGCTGTCCAACTATCATTGCTTGAACTTGGATGAGTGCAGCCACAATTACGTTGAATACATCAAGCTCTTCTGGAGATTCAGGACCAAGCACAATTATGTATTTCACGTACGAAATCTTCAGTTGTAACTGTGATTGGGTATGCGCTTGACCACGCCTAATGGAGCGCTTACATTTCGCGAGCAAGCTTGGATGGCTCCTTGCATTCAGATGTATACACCAACGACTTTGACAAGGACCTATCCATACTCATGAACGATGACAAATCTGCGCCAACGAATCCGTGTCGATCTTGTCGGCGAAAGTAGCGAGGAGGACAGATTTCGAAGGTTCATTCCCGATCGGGCCTTTTAGTCCAGAAAACTCTTTGGTGGTGGGCTTGTTGACGTTCATAGTAAAATGCAAAAACCAAACTGACGAAACCCATTTATGCGGGATCGTCACTTCTGGACTTGGCAAAGCTGCTCATGTACCAGTGTTATCACGGCACGATCAAACAGTTTTATCAACAAACGGTCAATATGCAGTTGTTGCTGTTGATACACATCACCGCCAAGGAGAAGTATGCGGACATGGCCCAAACAAGTTTTACCAACAAGTTTCGCCAACACATTGGATACTACCGAGTATTCGAAGGAATATCCGCTGTACTCCACAAGATCAAAATCGGTGGTAAATTTCAAAGATAAATGCTCAGGTAAACCCGTCGAAGATTATGTGGGACTGCGGCCCACAATGTACTCGATCATGAATGGCTCCAAGGACAATCAAAGGGCCTAAGGCGTTCTACAGGTGATTGTGCAGAGAGATTTCAAGCACACGCTGTACCTGAAATGCCTTTGAGAGCCTGTTGTGAACCTGCTCACACAGTAAATATGATCCGATCCAAGACCCATCACATGGATGTATATCGATGTACCATGTCGAGTTTGTCACCGCTGTGTACCATGCGATGGATATTCCCCGATGGCATCAGAACTTAGATTTTGGTCATCGTGTTATTGTGGGAGACACAAGTGAGTGGAGTCGCACCACAAATCCTGGAACGATTTGCAATACCTCTAGCATAAATGGCCGGCTTGTAGGTTTTGACCCACCAGGTTATGATGGCCACAATTGGGAAAGGGTGGGTTGTCTTGGAGTAACAGTCCGTTCAAACATGGTATACACGTCCCCTCGTGCGTGCGACTTAACTGTTCAAGTCTAATTTGACCAATTAAAGTCGGGCTAAAAATTCATGAGACCTTTCCGGTCTTGTCAGCAATTCTTGTGCGTATTAATGACGAATAACCGTTCCGCAAGTGTACGATTGAATAGCTCCTCAAACGCTTGGTCACGATGCACACTGACATGCCTGACACGTACTCGCACACTGTGCTTTCTTAACAACAGAACTACAGAACCGAGAAATTCTTTGCCAGCATATACTTGTAAAATTGTAGCCATGTTAGATGGCTGGGTGCATCAATCACTTCGAGTGCATATGCGATACTGGCAGAATCTTTGAACGTCAGTGGCTCTGCTTCTTTGTTTCGGCTGGCCACATCGACAATGATGATCGTTTACTTGTAGATGCGTAACGTGCCTTGTTGTTCGTGTAGACGAAACTACATATCAGCTTGATAAACCTCGTTAGGTATCTGCGCATTGAACGAACGCCGTAAAATCTTTCTTGGTACGGGGGAATAAATTTACCACAGCGTTTGTTTGGCCAACCATGCTCGGGCAATACCACTAGTGACCTTGGCTGCACTGGCTAACTGTTCTACGGCGGCTTCACCTCACCAATCCGCACGCTGGCTGTAGCATATCTTAGATAAGGTGCTGCTTTTCGTGTCCATTTCTTATACAGGTTTACGCTTTGCTTCTAAAGAAAGCCACCCGAGGCAATCTTGGCTTTCATGTCTCCTGTGACGACTCATAGTGCGATTCATCTTCCCAATGTTGAATTAATCGCATTTAAGTCATTGATGAGACACATATCGACACGCTGACGTTAACGGATATCATTGGATGCTTGGTATGCAATGTCATGTCGGTAAAACGCCGCATCCACGCGATTGATTGGTGCTTTGCCGGGCTTGGCGTGATTGTGCGAATCGTGTCATAGGCTCAGGTGCGTGCCAGGCCTAGATCACTTGTAGCCGGGAAGATGTTTTCGCCCTGATATTTAATCCACGGTGTCCCTGGCAACTGTTGCTAATGCAGTCTCCAGTGACTTGGTTTAATCTGGCCCCTAAAAGCGTGAACATCTTTGCTCTGCATCGAGAACAAGTTGTCCATTATGTATTTGAACACGAGCTGGATTTCTGGCACTTGTTGCACTCAATATGAAGACATGATCCTTTTATAATAACAGACTATTATTCATCGTGCTAAATAAAACTCGCAGGTGAGTTTTCTGTCATTTCTGCAATACCTAAACGGCCATAATGATGAAACCATGTTTACTAACTCAGCTTGTGCACAGGTCATTGACCTTGTTGGATCCTGTAAAACACAAGTGCTGCTAAAGATAGTTTTACGATGGTTAACCTGGGATCTGCTGTACCTAATTGCTCCGTAGGCCAATGAGCTGTCGTGTTATAATGTGTTCAAAGATGTTGAAAAAGCTTTCAGAAGAGATTTCAATGCCATCGTCGATTTGAGGTCTTTTCCACCACCGACGACGCCCCAAGCATTGACGATTTGGACGCCAGCAAAAGCAATCTGATCGTGTTCGACGATGTGATGCTCGAGAATCAAGTCAATTCGCGGACACAGATGATTTTCACCAGGCCGGCATAAAAACATGGATGTTATTTGACTCAGCGATATGCCCATGTGCCCAAAGTGATCCATGACAACTGTAACATGCTGATGATATTTGGTAGTATTGACGTTCATGGTCTAGGAAACAATGTTTAGACTTGGTTTGCAGCCTACCACACGTGGAATGAATTTCGTGTTATGTTTGCGCGATTTACTTATATGGTGTGAGCCGATGTTCAAATGATATATTTATATTAAATTAGCACACACTTTAAATGAATTCCTCTCTTACTGTATTCTAAAGTTCAGGACTTTACAAATTACCTTCAAAACCATTTGAAACAGTAATTTAGGAGATATTCATGACTATTGAAAAGTCCTGACTCTACGTTTGCACATTCGATATTAATGGATGTAAATACTTATATCATACTCTATCTTTCTCTCTCTCTCTCTCTCTCTCTCTCTCTCTCTCTCTCTCTCTCTCTCTCTCTCTCTCTCTCACACACACACACACACACACACACACACATATACACACAAGCACAACATAGGTACACACAAAAGAAGAACGTACGTGCGTTGTAGCATGTATCAAGGTAAATAGGATTATAACCAGACTGGGAAATAAAACAAACAAATCAATAGCAGATAAATAGACAGCTGTGATATTCCATAAGTGGTTAATGTTTTTAAGACTATGACCACCTTGTCTCGAGATTGAGTGTTTTATTACACAGCATTGTTAAATAATGTTTCCCTTTTTGTAGTACAGAAATGTTGTGTTAATATCAATATGTCTTTAAATTCGTATCTGTTGAGGACAAATCATTGTCTGAATTTAAAATTGTAAGAGTGTTTCCTTGTTGATATAAGTTTCGATCTTTCCTTTCTAGTGACCAGATAGTTTTTTTTACATAATTAATAAACATTACGTGAAATAATTAGCGTAAGCTTTTTGACCTATTCATTCAAAATTTAGTAATGGTCTTTAGCTATCATTGACATGTTTATATAGGAATGAAATGTACTAATGTCACTGAGCTCCAACTCTTGCGATATTTAGTTCTGACATGTAAAATATTGTTTTCCCATTACTTCACAATCATTTTTGATGTTCGGTATTAATGTATAGAAAGTGCAACACATTATGGAGCATAACAATATTAAATATCTTCGTCCTGATACATATATTTAGTGATTTGCGTTTGCAGGGCTGGAAAATGTAACCCTTCTACTTCCAAATATTCATGTGAATAACATTCATTCAATTAATGGACTTGTCATAAAATGCATCGTAAATCAACGGTCAGTATATTATTATATTACACCTCTGGCTTCAGTATACGCACAACACTCATGCAAGGCATACCAGTCTCCCCTCGGTTGTTTTTGACAAGTGGGCAAGAAAGCATTAGTTTTTACCTACAGGGGAGCTGAAAACAGCTAAAAAGAATCGTATTCATTAGTTTCATTAATACTTGGAAAGATCCATTTTGTTAAACATAATCTTGATTAATCTAGTATCAGGTCTTATCAGCTTACCTCCTATTCAATAATCTGGTACTGGCCTGTGAAGTTAAAAGTATAGAGACAAATTGTGAAGAAGATTAAAGGAGAAGTAATTGATACCGTTAATGCTATACCAGTGGGCGATAGTCGAGAAGACTCATATGAGCTGCGGACTTAAATATAATTCTGGACAATAATAATAACATTTGATGGAACCATTTTTGTTTTACTAATCAGCTTTACTGATTGACAAATTTAAAAATTTAAGTTAGTTATTTTTCTAGGGGAAAACAATTCGAAGGAATGGTGAAGTAAAATAGGCATCGACCGAATGAAAATCTGAAAAAGGATATAATTTGTGTTATAGATCTCGTTGTTTCTATTTAGTGTAACTCATTTGGAAGTTTGGCTTTAACGCCATTTCTCAGCGTAAGATAGGCTCTGAATGACGGTACCGAACCCGGGAAAACCACAGTAAGAACCATGGACCCGCGGGAAGCAACTGGCAAGCTTTTCACTTACCCTCGCGTGGCTATCTAGTTCCAAACTATAACTAGTCAAGCCTGAAAGGTAATTAATCATGTATCCGCTTGATGCCACCTTTTGATAGGGGTCTCAGTTGACAGACTGAAGCATAGTCAATTATGGACTAATTCAGGACAACTTTCATATAAGACAGCCAAGACTGAACTAAAGCTTTTGAACGTTTTCATGTCTTTGTAGTTGTATTTAGTTACCTATAGACTTAAATCAAGCCGTTAGTTGCAACTGCAGTCAGAAATATCGTTGACTGTTTACAGGTATAGCATTGACCATTCATGCAAGAGCAACGCACTAGAAATGACATATTTTATTTATATTCTATACAAAGTAATGTTTTGTTAAAAGTAAGTTACAATGTTTTGGTAACTATTCTGTTAAGTATTAACTAGTTTCAAAACTAGCAACTTACTAGTGAAATGTAACCCATTTGAATAAGTAATATTAACGCATCACGTTTATCATACCAGCGTTTCCATACGACATTAAAAGCTTTGATATTACAAAAGTCTACTTCGATTCTGTTTATTAAATATCTTGGCGCTAAGATAAAGATACAAACTGTAGTGTGGTATGTCGTCATTTTTGTAATCCTAGGGTTCGATACTCGCTCATGCAAGTCTATGTCGATTGATCCTGCTTTCTTGATCTTTGTTCTGGATAAAAGCAATTATTTTCTATTTCTACTGCATGAGAAAGTCAATAATGGGTTAAAAGGATCGTTAAAACTAACAAAAACGAAAACAAAACTGCTCCAAATTAAACACCTTCGAGAGTGTGATGAACGAATATTTTCTGTAAAAGCTGTAATCATAGTATATTTAGTGTCTTCTGTTAAATCATTTTAAGGTTATTCTATTGAAAGCAGTGACAGATATGCTTGATGAATCGGCAGCATTTGTTGACACACACTGTGATCACAAACATATGAACAAATACATAAAAAGCCCACAGAAACAATAATATATTGAAGGAATGCGTATTCAACTGGCAAAAACCAAACCGTAGGTATCCATATTAAGTTGAATTTTTTCATCCTGGCATTCTGTTTGAATACTAAATCAGTCTAGAATGTACTCCATAAACTCAAGTATGTATAATCTAATTTTAAGAAGATGTCAAATGAACATGTTCACAAATTAACTTAATCTTTTTAAATCATGATCATTGACACGCAAAAAAGTGATTACATACACTTTTCTCTCATCTCATAATAAAAAGATCAGTACTGTACCAAAGACAATGTTCATAAAATGAAAAAGCATACATTCTACATATTTATATCCGCATAAAGGTTGAATAAAACCATTCATATATAAATCTGTTGTCAAGCAAACAGGGCATTAACTATAAAATGTTAGGGTTAAGTAAGTGAAAACGCATTTCTGTACTACCATCTGTTACGATGAAGTTATCCAAAGGGAGTTTCAAGAGGGCTACGATGGGGGCCACGCTCGAGATCAGATTGGCACCATAGTCATTTTAGAAACAGTATTTCAGTGAGCACTTCATGTCAAAGGACCATCCAGTTGGGTCTGCTTTGATATTTTATATACTGTAACGCAAGTAGGTAATTATATTGCCGAGGCGATTAGAGTAAAGTAAGTTTTCCAAGAACACATCAAGGTATTCGATCCAGATTGATCTGATTCGCAAGATTCGAATCTGCATCCTTTCGGTTGCGATCCTGGCACTCTTCTAAGTCACAGGAACTCGCAGTTCAGTTATAGTGTGCTCTTGCGAATGAGTGACATTCAGCTATGACAAGATTCCTACACATTGGTTAGCAAACCATGCCTAGAAAGCTAACAACAAAACCGAAGTCTAAAGCTACAATGAAGTAATTTAGGAAACAAAATACATTAGGAATGTTGGGATCACCCATTTAGCATCAGATTCAAGTCCAAGGGAGTCATGTTCAGCTACTTAGGTATATCCTTATGTTGGATAAGGCACTTAGTTTCATTTTCTTGGCATCATGTTGCCAATAATGTGTTAAGCGTTCCCAAAGCTAACACAAATTAGATGTCTGACTTGTTGTATTGCCTTTTACCTCATTACTGATTATTTATTCCATGCTGATGTAATCTTACATGGCTGATCTGGTTTGGATATAGATGTTCAATCTGTGATTCAGTATCGCACATTCTGTGTAGCATACTTACAATGTAAGTATTGCCGACCCATCATGGAACTATTTTTAAACTTGAAATATTAAATAATAGTTCCCTTGTTATTTATTTATATACATTTGAAATTATTAAACAAATGCCAACATAAATTTGTAAGACGAATAGCTGTCGTATTTGGTGAAAATGATCTCTTTTGCCGATGGCAATAAAGGGAGAATACGTTATCTGGCGACAAGCAGTTTATGTACATTTCACGGTATTAGAGTTACTTGAGATGGACAACAATATCTGTAACAGAATGTTTGATAATAAGTTCGCAATGGAAGCTGGTTTGAAAAGTAAGATGACACATATGAATGAGCAGTAGAGCAAGTACTTTGCTGCTGAAATCTTGCATTGAAATTCTTACAAATCCAGATAAGTAAGAAAGATTGTGGGAGTCATGTCGAGATTCAAGGCGTGGGTGGAAATGACCTACGTTTCGAACATTTTTACCCAATATTTAATTCGCAAAATATATTCCACAATGGAACTCATCTAATATATCAGATCCATTTCAGCTACAGAGTTTCAAAATTATGGTGTGCGGAATTATATATTTTTAAGGGAAAGTATAATATAGGGACTTAAAATTTGCGTATTAAAACTACAGAGGAATGGAATTTGTTTATTAAATCTGAAAATAAAACCGAGAAACATTGCAACATAAAGATAGACGTATCACAAAAAGCAGCAGCTGTTCTGACTCACGCCAAGTTAGAATTTCATCTAGCAACAATGATGATGCTTTTTAATTAGTGAGCCACACAGTGAGAACTGTATGTTTACACTTTAAATTCTTGCGACTGTTTTAATTAGAAACTAAAGAGAAAACAGACCAGTATAACAATATTGTTTAGCATTTGCTGAATGCTATTCAAATAAATATTAAAAAACTAATCCGTATATTGAAAAGAAACTGACTCTTCAATTTCTAAAAACAATATTATTACAGTATCACTTAAAGTTCAATACGTCAATTATTTCTTGTATTAAATAAAAAAAATAAATAATAGGCAATTGGAATGTACTCTAAATCAATGAGCTTTCTATTACTGTGTATCGGGAAAATTTGCCATCAAATATGCGTGGAATTAGAGTTGTTATGCAGTAAATAAGGTATAGGAAGAACTGCCATTTACTGGTCCAAAGCCTATGTTCCGTTTGGTAATCAAGGAAAACCTTCACTTGCCTGTGACTACAGCTTTAATCTATTGATGTATCAGATGCAAAATTTATTCTTAAAATTCAAAGCCTAACATTAAATCCAATGCAGACAAACCGATGACACATATGCACTTTATATATCTAGGCCTGTCGCTGGTTACTTATATGTACATATTAATGGTTATACAGTAGTTTGTTATAAAACGCCAGATGTCTCCGCCTAAGGACCACAACATTATTAAACCGTATCAAACTCATTATTTCCGCTCACCGAGAGCAAACGCATACGTAGCTTAGTCTTTGTATCTGGTAATTCTTTACTATCCATAACAAAATATTTAGTTGTATGGTAGGTTGAGAGTTTCCAAACATAACGTAAATAAGCGAATTTGAGAATTTTAATGAAAGATAAAGGGTCAAACAAGAATAATCCAAGTGTTTCATCTACCGGAAACGGGTATCGAACCCTATTTTCTCGTCTGTTAGAATACTATACCATGAAACAAACACGAACACAGAATACAAGAAACGAGTTTATCTTTGCGTCATAGTTATAAATTATCTTATAGATAGGTCCATTTATGTGTACTGTCTGATATATCGAGTGGACTCGTTTCATATTAATCTATATGTTAGCTAGTCGACCCTATTCGAAAAGAACTTAATCACCTGAGATATCAGACAGTCCACAGGCAATAATCTTTAAATGTACGCATAATGTAATCGATAAATGTACAATAGCGAAGTATTTACTTTTAGCATGATTACCACAGTAATATTCTGTGTCAAGTAAGAGAGTACCTAACATTCAATCAATACAAATTCCTGGTATATAAATATGTGCAATGATACATTGTGTGCTCAGTGTTAAAAATTATAAAGACACGGTATGGCACATCAAACAATTAATCAATCAGATAACTTTTAGGCTTTCACCTTTTGCTTGTTACTCGGAATATTTGAAGGTAAGAATATCAAATGTTAGTATAAATATGATCGCAGTACTTGATACCGAGTAAAAAAATCTCCCCCTGCGTGTGAAATAGACTATTCTAAAGATGTGTAAACCGCTCCAAAATATCGCGCACTCATTGTTATGAGATTTGCCTAGATAAGCTATCTGCACGGTACATCTATTACTGGCTCGGATATAACCTAGGTCTTTATGTCAAACTATAGTCCGCAATTAAAAGTCAAACATTATTTTTTCCAGGTATTTGATAATAGGATTATTGTACTGTAGCAGTGCGTCCTTACATTGTTGCAAGCCTTTCTTTTAGTAGCATGTTGAGAGTATGATACAGAAGTAGGCGGGCAAGACTTCAACATAATTTAAAACCATCATTTACTAAAACTAGCTATAGCTCTGTACCTAGAAACTAAAAACGAAACTACTCTCAAAATGGCGGGGAAAAAACTAAAGTGCAGTATTTGTATGGGTAGTTTTAAGAATCCCAAGCTAATACCATGTCACCACAGTTTTTGCTTCACGTGTCTGGAGGATTATGTCCATGGGAGCCTTCGTAACGGTTGGTTTGTTTGCCCTGTCTGCATGGAAAGTGTAGAGTTACCAAAGAAAGGAGTGTCCGGTTTTCCTTCGAACATTTACATTGACACTGACTCAACTCAGAAGTTTCCTTGTGATCTCTGTGGGCTGGACGACGGAGCATGCGGCAGATGTTTAGACTGCGAAGAGAACCTGTGCAAGACTTGCTGTGATTATCACGAAAAATCCAAAGCGTCAAAACATCACAAGATATATGATTTGGGAAACTTGGAACCTGACAAGAAGGGCACCATTCGACAAAGAATATACTGCGAGGAACATCCGGAAGAAGAACTTAAGCTGGTCTGCAAAAATTGCAATGTTCTCGTTTGCCTCATGTGCAAAGCTATCCATCACGGTGATCATACGTCAGTAAGTGTAGCCGACGCCGCATTTGAAGTGAAGATATCCTTAGAGGCCGAACTGAATAGATGCACAGACAAGTTGAGACAGCTAAGCGCTGCTGCAGGCATAGGCGAGACGTTTGCATCTAAGATAAACAAAGCAGAGGAGGATGAATTGAAAGCCATTGGTGAACAGCATTCACAATTAATCACCATGCTCGTCATCGAAGTTGTTAAAATGAAGAGCAACGTGAAATCTGTCTACGAAAAACTTCGAAATGAAAATATTGGTTTTACGATGGATGCGGAAGGCAAAGAAGAAATTATATCGACTGCGAAAGAAGATGCACAAAAACTCTTTAGTCACGGCACACATGTCGAAATGATCAGGAAAGGCCAGGATCTTATACAAAGTCTTTCGACCATTAAGATGAAGACTGATTTAATCCCACCAATACGTATGGAGCAACATCTCTTCACACCGGCAGTAATAAAGCCCCGTAAACTGACGTCATTGCTTGGAACCATGAACAATTCTACGAAGAAAATTCATGTAAGTGATATATTTTAAACTTTCCTAAGGTATGTAATTATGTTCCTACATGTGTCAGGTAGGGTTTGTGGTTATGTGTAATGCCTTTCGTGTACCTTTTAACGCATCTTTCAAAACTGATTTCAGTGATGTAATGACTGAAAGAAAATATTAGAAATGAGACTGAGTGTCTAATCATTAAAAATATAAAACGTTCCTTTATATGTTAATTATTAAAGGTATCTTGTCTACAAAAAAACATGGAAATCTTAGGCGATTGGCTTTGGATTTGGAATCAGTTTGGTGAATGAGCCAACAATTAAAGAGATAAACATGACAATATTAGTGATACATTGAATTAAAAGCTGAATTCAATATTAAAAGCAATAATTTGAATTTAACACATAATTGTTCAGCAAGCTGACATAAAGTGCAGAATGTATTGCTTAACAGTTGGGGTGGTTGGTTGCGTGGGTGGAGAAGTAGCGGTACGAACCTAGATCCTAGGACACGCAAATAAACGTTTTCCATTGTTTTGGTTTAAGTTGTTTCATTTCTCATAGAGTTTAAGCACCAATCAAGCAGTACAGACCATTAAAGATAACGTTTCACTGATTGTCTTTAACTGTATGCCGCTATTTGTTAGAAGAATATAAAGAAAATGGCCACGAACATGTTATGAAAAGTAACTAAACTACTAGCCATAAAAATGTAGCAAACACAGGATTATAAATAAGCCTCGAAATTTTAGCACAACTCGCTGTTCTTCCATGTCTCTTCGAAAACATATGTGCATTGAATTCGTCAATTTTTTATATCAAAAAACCAAAGCAAGAAAGACCAGCCTAGGGTAAAAATTCCAACACATCTCAAAGTGTGGCGGTTAGCCCATCTTTCACAGAAACATTTTAGTTTCTTCATGATAAAATATCTATACAGTTTCAGATACTAACACACGCATATATACGGTAATAAAAAGACTCGATACTTCAAAAGCTAGGGTAACCTTGACTGTTTATCAGACTGGAATACATATTTACAGTTATCAACCGACTTTTCCCGAAGATCGATGACTTGTTTTATAGCGAAATAATGGTTTAGAACGGTTGTATTCTGTTAAATTATGTAAAACTATAATTATTAGCCAGTAGATCAAAGTAAATATGCAATAATCACATATATTTGTACATAGGATATATAATTTTAGCTTGACCTTGATATTTATATTTTGTTTCTCCGACAAGAATGTGCGTTTTTACTAGACCTTACTTGGATATATAAGTATATGCTTTATAGAGAAAGTATCATATAAACTTATTTTATATTAAATATCTTACGTAAATAACTAAGTCATATCTATGCATGACAGTAACATGTGTAATTCATAAACGACATTTATTCTTAAAATTAGTCCACTATACTGTCGACTGGTTTTGAATGAGGTTACCTAGCTAGTGGACACATTTTCTGATATATGAGTCACGTTTTAGGCGCTCGTGAGACGGCGATAACTAGCAGCACACATGTTAGTGAATTGATGTTTCACTCATGATGCTCCGCCCATCTCGTTTTCTTTTCTTCGTGTAATCCCAGCCGCTACACGGCTAACTCATCAGGATGCAATATTTGTCCTAGTTACCGGTCGATCATATTGACTTGCCAATTTTGGTCGGGTACAATCATAGTAAATTGATTTGGATTGTATTGGTGTTAAATTTGATTAAAATATCAATCCTAATAAATACATTGTGTAAATTTATTCTGATAGCATATTTCCTTAATGAAAAAAAACCAACATATTTTGTACAAATTAATATTAGATTCTTTAATAGTTTTTCTTAAACATGTTAATATAAAAAAGTTGTTTAGTATCTCAGATAAAAGCGTTGCTCATTGCGGACAAACTACCAATATATACCTGATGGAGTCTCATCATCTGTTTATTTTTAATTAATTGGGCACGGATCACTACTCAAGCCGACCTGTAATATGAATGTTAAAACAGTATACACATCCACTGGATGAGATTGATTTAAACGCAACGTGTCAAGGGTCTACAAGCAAAACAAATTCTTAAGGTGGCACACTAACGTATGTAGTTTCTAGACTTAAAACGTTGGTGATTGTGGCCGACCGTGTTTGCAAATCAATTGATGATTTATACCACTAAATATGACATCTCTCAAAGTACTCTATGTACGTCCTTAGCTATACAGGTGATACTCAGTGTATAGAGAAACTAAACTACTTCGCATCATCAATGGAATACGATTTTGTTTTCTCAAAGGTTGTGTAGTCAGTCCTAGTCTTGTAGAGTTAACATCTCTCATTTTAATATATACCACTATCACAAAAATAATTACTCCACCAACCAGTTAGCAGTATACGTTTGAATGTTGGAATGGCTTTATGCAGAACGTGTATCTTTTAAGATAATTTTGTCATTTTGAATTTCTCAACTTGAGCTTAGTGTGTACTGAACACGTCTCAAGTAGTCTACAAGTTACATTTCACTTGGACCTTCCACACTTGGTGAAATTACTTATACTTGCTTGACCCTCGTATCCTGGTTAATTTTGTCCTCTTTATCTTTTATTCGAATAAAAGATAAAAGAAATAAAAACTGTTGAACTTTTAAAAGTTTCTTAAAGTTATAATTCACATCATATTGTTTCTAATTGAATTCAATTTGAAGAATTCTAAATTGTCTAATATTTGTTTAGATTTTCAAACATGGAGTCTCCTACAATTTTAATAGAAATTCATTATGTACAGAGAGAAAATTTGGCTTTAGTTTTGTGCTTTAAAACATAAACAATATTAGGTCATTTAATGCCAGGGTAATTGTTCGCAAGTGCCTTGTCCAAGGACTGATCACGGTAGCTAAACGAGGCTGGTCCAGTGAGATGATTAGAACCTTCACCTTTTCGTCGTTTTCTGGCACGATATTCACTGAGCTACCGAGACTCCCCACAGAGAGGAAAAGCAAAATAACTGTGCTTTCATTAACTAGTGTTAATAAAATAGTGAACAGTATAATGCATAACAGAAACACCAGAAAAAAACGGTGACAAAAGTAGACAGATTAAATTAGCAGGAAGTAGGATTGTGCAAGCATTATAGAGAAATCTTAAGTCTAATACAAAATTAAAGGTAGGTACTATATGTTTCATCCATTAACGTCTGTAAAGGGTAAAACCAGTAGGTGATAGAGATGACCAAAATTTAGACATCGTTTATTTCATACCGTGTCTCAGCATTCGAATTTTCTGACCTTGATGAGCAAAGTGTATGGAGTCTTTGTACGAATTTGAGATATTGGAGGGTAAATGTGAACAGAAATTACACAGAGAGTATGCTTTCAAGGGTAAGAGTTTCTGAATCGCTTGATAATCGTCTGGTTTTTGAAATAGTCGTTTCGCAGATCTTATTCAGCCGTAAACTAATATGCATACAACTGTACTATTAAGAGCTGCAGTTGCAGATCAGTAGTAATGAATGTGTCGTTTAGCGCTTAATGCACATATAATATAGAGGATCATGTCTAAGGAAATAGGTCTAGAAGTACGTCTGTACGTAAGGAAACACGCTGGGATGTACGTCGAAAATATGGAGGAAGCCATCAGACTCGTTTTACTAATTTACATATCTGGCACACTGTTGCTGCTTTATTCTCTCTTACTCCTTCAGAGTTCATAAGCTAACACTTTAAGTTTAAGAAAATGAATGCTTGGCTTGAATGAAACTATGAAAAGAAAGTATCTAAAATATCGAATTCCGTCATATGTCATGCCTTTTTTACTGAGATCTGTTGACAAAAGCCTCGATTATCAACTTGTAGAAATTGTGTGACAACATTCATTATGATAGCATCTGCTAAACATTTGGATATTAGAACTAATACAAAGTAAAGAAACAATTCATGTATTCTTCGTTTGTTTGTCTCGCATATTATTCAACGCAGTTTATATCTTATCCACAATAACCTTGAAAGTCCCATTGGCTATGTCAGTTTCCACTCTTGTTTCTCCTCTTCGTAAAGATTTTCGTATCCTTATCATATGATGCCCAACTCCTATTCCAATTCATTATTTATACAATAGCAAGGAAGTGGCAGAAGGATGTAGAGATTTCAAAAGCGTAGTTTTTATTTAGATGATATATTTTAATCCAAACAGACGGAAGTTTGATATTATATTGATGTGATGAATTTGAGGGTTTACAAGAGAATTAACAATTAAAACACTTCCAAGGTCATATGATCTTTCAGAAGGCACAAATTACATTGCCAGTGACAATTTTATTAATCAATGAGGTAGTAATGGTTTTAAATGAATGGAAATATATAGGTTTGGTTAATAAATGGAGTTGGGGACGAACGATTTGTGACGCTATCAAAACATTGATAGAAAAGAGCTCCAAATGCATTTTAAAAGGCTAAGATTTACAAACTCTTTAATGCAAGTGACAGTGATGAAACACGTCATCAATTAGTGATAACATAAGAGATAACAAAATAACTTCAAAGCATATTATTATAACGCATCCATCAGAACATACTCTCACATAAAAGCAACATAAAACGGTACCAGAGGAAGTGCAAGCAATATACTAGACTATTAAATCGTCAAGTAAGAAAAGCAGAATAATACAAGATAAATATATTACGACAGAGTTCTAAGAGAACGAATGTGCGATATAATATATAATTGGAAGATGAAAGAGAAATCAAAGGGCATGTTAAAGAAGTTGGGAAATTGAGGAATGCAAGAAATTCAATGGAAGCATACATTAATAAAGGGTGATAGCACTATACAGTTGTTATGGATATTTAACCTTTATTGTGTGCTTAACTTGTGTCCATGATTGAAACATTTTACTTTAAGATAATGGTCTCTTTCAAATAGGAAGTTTGCATATCATTCGAGTTCAAGTCCTGTCCTGTTTACAGTGAAACTGGACTTTTCCGTTGAAAGGATGAATATCCTGTTATGAAGTAATTCAGGTGGAAGTATTTATAAATAGGGGTTTCGTAAGCAAAGATCTCGTTCCTGTTTTAGATCTTTCCGTAGGAATCCGTTTCTGATAAGAGTTTACAGTTGTGTTCAAATATAATTTAAGTTCTTTATTATTCAACGTCTTAATTAGATTGCTTAAATGCTAATTCATCTTTGGATTAATACAATGTTTTGGGTTCTTAAACTAATCCAAAGACTTTTCGGATTGCGCCATTGTGTTACTTCTATGATAGCAAATATAGTATTATTCGAAATGTAATTTTTAATACTTTATTTGACTCTTCAGTCTTCATTTGTATTATAGAAAAGAAAAATCCCGGTCGATTTTACTTAATTTTTTATTTTTTTATTTTTTTTATTTTCATTTTCTTTTTGTTAGATGTTTATATACCCAGGGATATATTTGCATTCCAAAGGAGGTAATGAAATATATATTGTCAAAGCTTACGCCTTTGTGAAGTGATATGTGCATTGGATATGGATCTGATGTGGTTTGATACTATTTTGTTTGTTCATTTGTTGACATTCTAGTGATTAAAAGTTACTTTATATACACATACCCTTTCTTTTTGACGCGAGGTCGTGAAACAGTGTATACTTCCATGTACACCATTGTGATATTCTACTATGCAAACCGGCACCTAATAACACAGTGTTCACCCCAGTAAATAATGACGGCATATCTTATTTACTGTGTACGGATGTCTTAGCGCATAATATTTCTTTAAAATGCCATTTAAACTATTTGCGAGCCCGAAATATAAACATCGACGTTTAAAGATTTATTTGTTGAAAATAAAGTACGCTTCAGATCCCTTTCTCTACTGAAGCATTAATGTCGAATTCACAGGCTTTAATGTAAAACATGTGTCATATTGTCATATGTAAATCGATGGGTTATATGTACTTATAAAGAGATGAAGTAGAAATATATTCCTAACATTACTAAGACACAGAGGTTATCTGGCAAAACGAACATGAACCAGATATCAATTTAAAAAGTATTATTGCCCGCCTACGGTGGATAGAAACGTGCATGAAATGTATGTTCTTAGATAAGGCATACGGCTGAAGAATATAAACAAAACTGGTTAGAAAAACTCCAGATTGGAATTGTGATTAAAGATTACGGTTCTTTCTTCACCACGTGTGTTTGCAAATTCTTGTTTATTTAATATATATTAGTTTTTTTATCATATTGGAATTGTTTGCTGAAATTGTGTCTAAGAGCTGAGTAGCTATACATTGAGCATACATATTGTATGCAGCATGAGAGATGATTCACTAATATGGTTTTCATTTCGTTTCAGCGTAAGGTAAGTACTTTCAATTCAGATGACTCATAACTGAAAACCAAACCATGTAAGTGCCTATTTTAATATAATCAAGCTTTGTTCAGTCTACTGATTATGTGGATTTAGTATAGGAGATATACTGATATTAAACGCATATGTTTTATTACATTGTTCAAGTCACATCATTGTCAAAGATCTTATGATATACGCCTTTGACTAGTTCTGAACAAACAACAATGAACCAATGATGTCGCCTTATGTTTCACATCCACTATTGTTATCCATTGTTTGCTTACTTGAACCATGTAAGATTCTTAATGTTGCAGATCATTATCATTGACAAAATGATAAATTGTAACTTTTTGTCAGTGTTTATTGGACAGTGGATCAGTTTTTTATTTTACAAGTTATGTTAAAAACGAAGAACGCATAATAACTGTTCTCATGTAGGAAATGCTAATGTGAAAGAAATGTTACGCATATTTTCAAATATCTACACGTCGATGTTTGCCATTCCTCCAATGATTAGTTTTGAGTAGGTATTAAACAATTCTATCCTAACTTAAAAAGAATCTAAGGTCTGTAAAAATAAATCTTCCAAAATCTATTCTTTAGGTATTAGAAATTATAATCCAAACGCAATTTACTTTGTACAAGGCATCAATGAAACAGAGTGCTGCGTATAGCAACCTTATATACTTATGCCTTGCCATATATATATATATATACATATGCCTCCCCTTATATATATATATATATATATATATATATATATATATATATTATATATATATATATATATATATATATATAATTCACACAGGTGATATTAGGTTATCTAATGTTCACGGGGTCGAAATCATTGTGTTTGTTTGCAAGAATTCTATAAATAAAGAGAAAACTACTTACAACAATAGTGCACATATCTTGTATAATGTAGTGATTCCTTTCTAATGGACGCAAAACAACACAATACGAGTACATAAACTAAACAATAACAATATACAACAAACCTAATTACTTTGCAGATTCTTTAAGGTGTTAAGTCATTGGAACTTTGTACAGTTGGGAAAGGAAACTGTTTCAATCCAGTTTTGCACAGCTGTACGTCAGTATTATCAAAATCGATCATAGATGAATAATGTGGCATAGAGGTATCATGTATTGAAAGATTCATTAGTGATTTAATCTACTTTAGTAATTATTGCCAAATTCTACTTATGGCATTAAATCCGTTTGTGGATTAACCTGTGGAAGCTTCAGACATAAAATTTCTCCATAGGACATAATATATGACATCAATGAAAACATATTTGATTGGAGAACTTTGTCCGTGGTATATTATTTAAATTTTATTGTTGAAATCATTTACACATTATTATCCTGAAAGGGAAAGATAAGTTTTGATGTTATTCTTTGTTTAGTGAATAGTGTGTTGAAAACACAATATGAAATAAATCGTAAACCTCTGCGATTGCCTTAAAATGTTTGATACTTCAATGTGTCATACAGTTTTGCTTTAAAACAAAATAAACAAAAATATTTTTCGTTTCAGTAAATAACGAATATATTTCATCTCGCGTTTGCAAAAATATGGTATTTTCATCCACTCAATGAAATATACCCGTTTGTGACGAAATGCAAGTAAATATCCTTTATTCAATAATATAAATCAAGAAAAAATTGATGTGCACCGAAATAAACTAAATTAAAATACACACTATTTTGTGGAATGATGCGTCACTGTAACACAAAAGGATTAAAGAGGATTTCATGCGGAAAATTACATACCGTCATGTGTTCATCCTATAGAAACCTTAAATGGCTAGTATGAGGCAGTTAAAACTTGACACTGAATATTACGTTGGTAACAAAACAAACATAGATATGCAATGAAACATAACAATTAAGTTACATGCCCTTCAGACCAATATTTTAAGCATAAATATAAATACTGAATGAAGAATGTATTGTAGGATTAGCAATTACCCTGAAGCAAATAAAGATAGCTTAGAAATTAGAACATGAACCCGATAAAATATAATCTATAAATTTGGATAAAATAATCGCGGTCCTTTTCTTTAACGCGTGTGTTTAAAAATCTGCTATACAAGGATACCTTTCTTGTAACACACTAATTTACCTAAGTCATATTAGATATATAGAATTTGCCATGGTGTCATTAGTTTGGTAGAATTGCTAAAATTGTTTCAAAGCTTTAAGTAACAATATTTTGTGCAAATCTTTCGCATGAAATACAATGAATGCTTAACCGGTATGATCAATGTCTTTTCCTTTCAGCGTAAGGTAAGTAATTGTAATTGAGATGTACAATTTTTGAGAAACAAATTAAGTACGTACTTATTTCAATGACAGTAAACTTTAACTAGTAAGTTAAATGTTATTGTTATTGTAGTATAAATAAGCTCGCTGAGACCACTATATTCAATTCTAATCTGATATAATCAATCTCTGCCCAGTACCTAAAATGCTAGCGCTATTTTAATATAATCAAGTTCTGACCAGTTCAATAACTGTTATTGCCTTTCGCTACAATCTAGCTGTACTCAGTTCCTAAATTCTAATGTTATTCTAAAAGAATCTAGGTATGCCGAAACCACTTCATATTATTTCTATTCTGATATAATCTGCCCCTCTCCATTACTATATTTGTAAATGTTATTCTAATTTAATCAAAATTTGACAAGTCCAATATATGCTATTGTTATTCAGATATAACCAAGCTATGTCATGTACCTTAAATTATCATGCTATTCTAATATAATCAAGTTCTGCCCATTCCACTACATGCTATTACTATTGTAATATATTTAAATTCTGACCAGGGCATGGTATGCTATTGCTTTCAGATATGAATATCCTCTGCTCAGTACCTTGCATTATTAAAGCTACGTGAAAAATCCAAATCGCACAAACATAACTTGACTTTTAATGTTATTCTATTATATTCAAGCTCTGCCCAGTCCACTATATGATATTGCTAGTGTAATATAATTAAGCCCTGACCAGTCCTCTACATACCATTGGTATTTTGATATAATCAAAGATCTGCGCAGTATCTTAAATGATAATACTATTCTCATTTTATCAAGCTCTGCCTATTCCACGAAATGATGTCGATATTCTAATATAATCAAGCTTTGCCTAGTCCATTCCATTACCTTGCTTATGTTGATCACGTAGAGGAGAAATACCGAACCTAAATGTGCCATGCTATTTAAAGAAACGGCACTTAGATGACTCGAATTGATTTATATTACTTAGTATTTTTCCAATCATAATATTTTCGAATGTCTTATGATATATGCTAGGTACTAGCTAGGTACTAGTACTCAATGTAATGCTGTAGAATATTAATCATGTTTACACTCGATCAGTTAATGTAATAGAAACATATCTGCACGTACTTACCTATATGCAGGTTGTCATCAGGCATTTAGAAGAAAAAAAAAAATAAACCAATGACGCCTTCTTAGTGTCAACATTGACTATTGCTATCCTGGCAACGGTTGCTTGCTGGAAATCATGTCCAATTACCTTGATGGAGGAAAATAGTATTCGACCAGATAAGATTCGAAATCTGAAACAATAATTGCGACATATACCATTTTGCAGTTAGACCTTGAATGTTTACAAAAAGCGAAAATTATTAGGCAAACATTTGCTAATCAAGTCAATGAAATATCTGAAAATTTATGAGACATAACATCCCTGTAAAGTTGGCATTGTTTCTAAGTTTAAATTTGTTACGAGTTGTACTCAGATTTTGAGATGCAGTGAGTAATTCATTAATGTAAACAAAATAATTTTCTTTCAGGCTTCTGTGGTAGGTATTTTAATTCAGACTAATCTATGTTTGTTGAACAAATTAGCTAATGTATGGGAATTAACCTCTACCCTTTCAATTATTTGCCTCTAATAATGTGGAATCAATGGGGAAGAATTTATATTAAACGTTGACCTACAGTGTGACTGCTACCGACATATACTATAATGTATTGTGGGGATTATATAATTTTAAAAATCTGTTTGAATTACTTCTATAAAAGAGAAATATTCTATGCATTGTATGCCACTGAAGCAAAGAGTGTCTGTATGTGTGTGTTTTGGATTTTTAACCTAGCTTTAACAATTTTTCAGTCAAATATCTACTATGTCTGCAGTGTAGCTGTTTATAGTGATGTCTAGCACTGAAGCATCATGCGGCAGACATGTAGCATGATGTCCCACTGAGTCACATTATTCTAACACCCGGCCAACCAGTCCAAACGCTAACCTCTTATTGCTGATCGCCTAGCAATGTAGCTGTTAGTACCATTTTTAATAAGTATTTGGTATGACTCAGCCCTAATTTGAACCAGCAGCCTCTCTCATCCGCTTATATATATATATATATATATAACTGCCATATATATATATATATATATATATATACCACTATATATATATATATATATATATATATATATATATATATATATATCAGTTCATTGACTTCGCCTTCGAGTTTCACGTGTAATAAATACAATACCACATTCTCGTTTTAGTTACTAGTCGAATTAATTTGGCTAAAAAAATATATCTCAGACGAACGGCCTTAACAGTATTCCTACCCAATCTCAACTACCTACTAGGCTTATTTGTAGACCTAGCTGAGTTTATTTCTATGTTTTACGTAGCTATAGGTTCGAGCGAAAATCTGTATGCAGTAGCAAGAGTGACTGACTAAAAGACATATTTCTTTATTTTAGGCTGCTGAGGTAAATAATATTTTATTCACTTGAATAACATTTGTTTATCAAATAAGGAAAGTGCATATTTTTTATCGGAATTAATCTCTCTCCAGTCGGTTAATGTTCTGTATTGTGTGAAATCGGTGGGGTTAAATTCCGCAAGTAAACGTGTCAGATTAATATTGATGATGACCTTCAAATCACAACAACAGTTTAGTGCATTGTGAAAATCATATAACTCTCGGTAATCTTTTATACGTCCCAGGCATCTATTCTAAAACTATTACTACACAATGCATATACTCTGTGTATTGAATGATGATTGATTAAATAGCATCTACAATTACCTATATATATTACGAACCAAACATTTGCAATAAACATAGTACAACCAATTACCTCTTTCACATGGCCTTTCAGATTCATATTCACAGTTATTAAATGACAAACGTTGTATTTCTGGGAACAACGTACGATTCTAAATATGTCCGAATAGCATTATTATCTTAATAACAAATTCAAACTTCAGTTGTAAAGTATGGAAAGTTTAGTGTAATAGTATATAGTAAACTTTGTAATTCGTGAAAAAGTCATTTGAATTAGCAGACCGAAATAACAAGAAACTTGCACGGTGCTGCAGCGTATTTTAATATTCACTTATAAAGTTATTCAGTGAGACGCTACTGGAAAGTTGAGTAGGAAATATAGTCAGCAAACAAGACTTATGCCCATTGAGAACTTTGTCATGTCCTGTAATGAGTAAGATTTTCAGTTAAGCTATATGTTAAAAGTAGTACACAATTAATCGAAAGACAATTATTCTGAGATAAAATTTGAATGTTATATAGTGAATATATTATTCAAGATTTAAATTTAATTTGTCTCTTTGAAAAACACATCTTTGATACGTTTAGACAGTCGCCTTGTGCATAGACGCCGAACATGAGCTATTATTTAGATTGTTTCTATGCACTATTTGTGTGAAGACGACCGAAACAATATCTCATTTTGATTACATGAGTAGGATAGAATTTTATATCCCCCTATTAAATATAGTTGTAATAGGTTCAGGTATCACCTCATTATGCAATTAATTCTTACATTTTGACATGGAATAACATAGTGTTATTAATTCACTTGTGGAAAACTTCGAATAAAAAATGTAAAGATTTCTTACATTTAAATCAAGTAGTATTTGTTTTGTTAGTTATCATGGCAAGTTTAACACATTATTTGCTTAATCGTGTGCACAATATTAAGCGTTAAATGCCTTTCCAAAGACAAATCCAGGTATATAATCGGGGGTGATGTATATATTGAAACCTAGACCCTTGGACTACATGTCCTTCACTCTCTCAGCTTTGCTACCGGAGTAACTTTTCCCATTTAAAGCAGACGCATCAAGCATTCTGTCCAAGTAACTATGATCATTTCATAAAGATGCAATTCAATTATACTTTTCCAGAGTTTTGTCCCAGGGGTTAGGAAAATTTCATAAAATATGAATTAAAGTTGACGTTTAAATTATTTTGCGTCAGGAATTAGGATGATGTCAGAGGATAAGCAATTATATCGGACTTTTTGTGCAAATAAAGTAGACTTTTCATATTTTTTATCACTTCAACTAGAATAGTTTCGTATAAGATGCAATGACGTTAACGCATCCTGATAATAAATGTTGCGGATATATCAGTTCTTTAAAATAGAAGCTAACTTGAAACTGACAAAATATGTCTTTGATGCGTAAAGAAATGTAAAATTATTGTTTGCAATACATTACGGAAATGTATATATCTATAACCTATGAAAACATATGGCTCATAATATGAGCCGATAGAAGCATGAGTTTGAGTTTTAGATTAAGAAACAAAATGTATTTTAATCCATTACTTCAGTTATGGCTCCACATAAGACTGGATAGAAAAACCTCACAAAATATGTTGTTGGGGAAGGATTATCAAGGCAAAGTAAAGATATATGACAGCTGAATAAAAATTCAGAATCAACTCAAAGAAATATATTGTTGGATTTACTAGAAAAACAGATGCGTTTTTGGTCAGCAGCGTGTTGACAACTCATTGATACATCGATTCATTTTTGCAGGTCACTAATTAACGTCAGTGGTATTATATAAAGACTTGCTGGTGGTTTAATGAAATTGTTTTGCACATTTCAAGTAGCCATCCATCAAACACGAAGCCTTATTGAAATACCATTCGTGATTCACTAATATGAAGAATTTATTTCGTTTCAGACTCCGGTAAGTAATGCCAGCTGTAACAAACGCGGTTTGTGAAAACCAATTAAGAAAATGGCATTAACTATGTCAACGCCACTATACAACATTGATATTGTGGATAAAGTAGTTGTAAAGTCCGAAAGTAATCATGACATATTGCTTTTGCATCTGTCCAAGAGATACGTTAGCTAATGTATATTATGTTGCATTATCCGGATCATATCTCTTGCTAAGCTGTTTTGTTTGAAAGAACTCATAACAGTATTACTGGTCTATACCTTTTATGATACTTATCGGAAACAAAAAAGGCCCGTTATATTCGTATATCAAAGTTTAAACATGTCGTATGAATGTATATTAAAAGTAAGCTCATGCTGATTC
>JAECUM010047274.1:0-28088 GCA_016617855.1 Megalonaias nervosa
CTTAAAATGCAATCGGGTAATCTTAATGCAAGTTATACCTTCCAAATTTTGCTTGTCTACTTCTAGTTTATTTATTTTTTGCTTTAGTCTTTTATGTTTACAAACACGTTTCTATCAGGTTTTAAATATTGTAAAGAATAATGAACTATAAACACTCCGAGCACATGTTATCAGATAGTAGACAGACAAATTAATTTATGTTTAATACATTTAATTTGTCTACCTCAAATGTATGCCAATAATTATGGGAATAAAATGTATATAGCCGTTACACAGTCTAGATTGAGAAGTTAGTTCTTCTATTGCGTTTAGACGGATTAGCTGTACACGATAAATTCACGATCTGGTAATTGTGTGAATGCGTTCATGGTAGAATAGAAAGTTCAGGCGTGTAACGAGTATAAGTAAATTACATATTTAACCATGTATTTAACCATAATACGTGCAAGAGTGTCCAGCCAAATAAAAGCATTTATTTTAATTCACTTGCTTCTATTTATATTAAATGTATAAATGACATACATCCACAAGCTGATTTACAAGAACACACTCGATACATTTCCACTTGCCTCAGCTTGAGATCCGATTCAACGTATGACGTAATGCGTCCGAAAATCAATAATGTAGCTGATCTAAATAACTCTCGCATTTCTTCACTAGCTATTGACGAATGAGTTATCTACCCTGAATAAAAAACGTCTAAGAAGAGAAACTTCATTAAAGTTTTGTATACTAAATTCCATTATGTTCGTTGTTAGTAATTAATGATACTTAAAAGAGACTGTGTAGCATGTTTGTATTGTTAACTAAAAAATGTTGTTCAATTCTGAATTTGTACACAAGTGTGTCAAATATAAATACGATAATAAATCATTCATTCAACTAAAATTTGATGATATTTTGAAAATTTCGTTTATTGCGAATGACTTGCCGTGTTTTTATCCTAAATTCTGAGACTTATTGTTGTTATGCAATCTTCAAGAGAAGTGTTACCTGGGAAACAAACCAAACACAGTTATATAATTTAAACATTTTGTTTATCTTCTAATCAGCAGCCACTACGTTGTTGTTCCCAACATTGTGACAAATCCAAGAGTGCTTCGAATGCTTTGATGTGATGAATGTACAAATCCATCTGGTATGTCAGAAAAAGTATTTTGAAATATTCTGGTGAAATCAGGTTATTAGTACTAACCCTAGTTCACTATATTGTGCTGATGTGCTAATAGTGTTGATATATCCCAGTTATATAATCCAAAATGCATTTAAATCACTTAACAATAATTCTGAAACAGCTGTTAAATCCAAACGACTGAGCAAGTTTAAATTCACATGAATAAATGATATAAATCAGTTTAATACTCTCAAATGAACTAGAATGAATATCTCCACACAGCCTTTTGTATATGTTAGTAATGCATAATTCTCAGTGAAAGATTCATTATATAAATAAGGAAGACGACGTTTCGACACCAGAATGATGCATTTTAATTCATTCTAGATCAGTCTAGCTAGTAAATAAGGTCAAATATTTTAACCACTAAACAATCAGGAAATAGGTCAATTTGCTTTTCTAGGAACACGTGATCTGAGTCAAATCACATGATATTTACTTCGATTAAAATACTGCTCATTACTTTGCAACTACACTATGAGTTTAAAAATGAACTCATCTATATTTATCATCCACCATCTTTAAAGTTAGCACATATAATGGTGAGAAAACAAACACCCATGTCATGCGCAAATTTCACAGTTTATCTCAGTTATATCCATTCAGTCGGCACGCGTAAAATAATTCACCTAGTTTTTTTTTTTTTTTTTTTTTTAAAGTCTTCAAAATATAATGAATAAGTGAGGTAGTCAAATGCAAAATTTGTAAGCATTACTATCTACCAATCAGATTCAATGTATCGAGTTAAGTTACTGGTTCTTAAACCGCGATATCGTAATATTCTTAAATGAATTTGGGGGAGTTAGTGCTAGTTTGTAAATTTGCCATTCGTGGGATATGTGAATGCTTTGTGGATTTAAGCACTGGCGAGTTTTAAAAGTGACTGGAGAGGCGTATTTTCTCACATGCAGCACGTAAATGTATCGTATTGTCCTATGTAGTTGAAATGAGCATAGAATATATATTAGGTAAATTGCTGTTTTGTCGTTTTCATGCTTTTGTCTTACATGCAGAAATGATACGTTTGTGGGATCGTGTGTTTAGCGCCATTTTCAGCACATATTCCGGCCAGTATTTCTAGTGTAATAAGAACACAGGAATAACAAACGACTCACTAGAATCAAAACAGCAAGCTTTTGCACGCCTGCATTTGCAGAGCCCGTGTCTCGAACCCTCGAGGACGGAAGTGTGATGTCATTGAATTCTGAGCTCATATTCCAGCTCATATCATTAAACAGTTTGCTCCACGCATCTACGAAATTTATGTAAATGAATACTTGTTATTATATTTTTGTAGCTGATGTTGAAGCATATTATATTATTATATTTTGGTAAACCTTCAGAAATGACAAAACAGTCGCAATAAAAGTTGGCTTTAACACTTGAATCACATTTACGAAATTATACTAACTGAATCAAAACATACGCTGTAGGCAAGAAACACTTGTAAATTGACGGAATATGCCATCCATAACACAGCCAATAGATGTATGTGTCGGTCATAAAACCTGTGTCAAAACTATTGAATTCAGTTAATTAAAATTTAGGTATTTATTAACTAAATTTCACGCCGCAAAAATATAAGTTTCAATGTGGAAATGCAAATGGTTCTATATATGTAACCAATTATGCTAATACATCACAGTTTGCATTCCCTCTCAAAAGATGATAAACTATTGTGCTAAAATTTTTATTATGGTTTTAAAACAAAGATAACTTTCTCCGGAAATGCAAAGGTCAATATCGAATCGTATGACATAAAAACGATTTTCATGTGAACCGGCTCTCTCTCTCTCTCTCTCTCTCTCTCTCTCTCTGACACACGCATACACACAAATAATATTGTTAAATGTACATATTTTAAAACACGCTAGTAAGTTAAACAGTCATTAGGGTCGCACAATAAATAGCATATTAACAAGATATGGCATAGGTTCCATCAGATAAAAAGGTCTGTGAGTTTAATATTTTGTGAAACGACCCCTGGAAAGTTCAGATCAAGCGTAAAATGCATTCATCTGGGTTTCTCGAGCTTTAAACTAAATGATTTGATATCCATAGCAAAAATAAATATACTTGATAAACGCAATGCTCTACTACCTTTGAAATTGTAAATTTTCATCCTGATTCCATTAAAATCCTATCACTACCCCACGCGGTCCTTGAGAGTTTCCAGGTTAGGAGGTCATTAATACACATAACAAATGCTCTTTCCTCTGCTACGTAAGGTTGTGAAGCCCAATATTACATGAAGAAAAAACAAACTAATACCTTTCATAAATCGCAGTGATTTTATGCTTCTATTATGGTAGTTTACATAATATGTCATCCAATGAAAGTTCTATAACAAACGCACTATGAGGAGCAACTAATAATTATATGACATTGATTTCTGATGGGGCGGACTTTAAAAAATATGCAGTGTTTTGCACGTCACATATTATTTATAGGTAATGTACTCATTGGTCCTGTCTGGGCGACACAGTTTATTAAGAATGCATTGCCTCTTTCAGGATTCATTATTTACTTAGTGAGACTACATACAAAACTATAAAATAATGAAAACATGCTCAAGCACAGATGAATTCAAATTCCAACAATTAGTCATGTTTCTTTACTGAATGGTTTCAAAATATGTCATTGATTTTCTTGTTACTAATAAACCAGAATGAATTTAAAACCTGTTCACGTTCGTAATTGAAATGATATTATTTCAAGTATAGACAAACGTTCAAGTTTGAATCAAATGCCTGTATTTTATTTGTCTATTTAGTCAATATCATTACAAATATAAACACAAAAGGGAAGAATATTATAGAATTCGAAAGAGACTGGGAAACGGTGCAGAGATCCCTGTAGCTTCGTTGCATCTCCTAACAATATAAATGAACAATGGCATCTGTCTATCCGTAAATATTGCCAAAGGCGAGAAGAACGAAGTAATGACTCATATTGATGCTACTATGCCATATTCTCTTTCGGCCTTTACATTTTGAATTACCGTGGAATTTATAATTGTTTTGCCATGCCACAAATAATATATAAAACAAAAGACCCATTTCGATGATAAATAATGGTAAAAGCGTATGATTCGCATCTGTTACTAACCTTGACTTTGGATAACATAATCGTTTATGTTGGCTGTTACTTAATTACATGTGATTTCTTGATGCCATTGATCTTTCGAGATATCTGCCATTTAATTTGCTTTTGTCGGTAATTCTTTTGCGTATTAAAATTATTAGATGCTTGTAATGATGCGATCTGTGAATGATGGTTGCCGTGAGGTAGTATATCTTCACTATAGATACAAAAGTGTCAAAGACACGGAGCTAAATGCGACGATATTAAGTAGTGTACGGAGCTTAAAGACGAAGGCAATGGCCTGTGTTCACTGAAACTCGATCAATACACTCCTTCATTTTCATGAGTGTGCTACAACCGTCATGGTTATAATGCTTGAATCAGTCCTTATGAAACTAAACTTAAATTTCATTGTTGTATTCTCTGATTTGTGATGTTTTATCTTTATATCATATAGGAAAGTTACAGGTTCCTTAAAATTATTTGACAGCTATTTTGTTAATGTGATCCTCTGTAAAACATCTATTGTTTATGATATTGTATTAACTATTTTCCGCGTGATTAGCATAGTCTTTCCAGCAACAGTAAACAAAACAGTGTTTAAGGCATCATGATTGCCCCATTTTTTGGAGGTAATTAAAACGTATATGGCTTTCCACTATAACAAGTGAAACATTCACGACCTGAAATATGGTTTAACACTTGTAACATGTGTCGATTTTTCAATCATGGTCCACATATGCGAGTTGAACGAGTTACAGTCACAATGGACATGCTGGCGTGGGAAATTTGCATGAGGAACACGTATGGTCCGCAATCGATACTCAGGTTTGAACGTCATATACAGGGTTAGCACTAATGGGACTCATGCTTGAGATTACGGATATATGACACATGTAAGACCAATATCAAATGACAGCATAATGTGCAATAAAATGGAGAAAAATCAACATCTATTCGGTAATAAACGTTTCTTTTCTCAACAAAAGTTGTTTCTTTTAAGTAATTAATATATGCCATTTTATGTTTTAACAAAACAAAAGATGCGATGACAAGAATATTTTAAACCAATATTGATTAATCATTTTATATGTATGCAAATTATGCGTTCTAAACACCTTACATCCCGCTTCCGACCATAAACAAATTATTAAAATTTGAAACAAATAAATTTGTTATATCAAAGTCCAAAAGTCTTGAATGTACAGAGAATTTTGCTTGGTGAGTAATATTCATTCTCTTATTTCAAGGAATAAGCACGAAATGTATGCAACCCTTCCCATGAAAACTAAAATCATAACATGACCCTGACAATAAATATTGAATTATATGTTCAATAATGGTTTAATGCAAACGTGATCCTATTAGTGTCATAATGTTTGCACCAAAAGTTATTCTAACACATTGTTAAAAGAATCTATCAGCAATGTAGTCGTCTATTCTACGATACGGATTCATCTAGACACCATTCACCTTCTTCTCCCATTTCGTTTGGTTTCCATAAACCTCTATAACATTAGCCTCACACTGTGTTGGTCATTCCATACATAAATCGAAGCCTTTATCCATACAAAACAGTCAACAATTATGATTACGATCGTTTAATTAGTACACATATAATTTAAGCTACAAAATGACCCAGCTGATGGATATGATAGTACAAAACACAATATGTTCGTACAAATTGGTATGTTTGAAGTATTCCAGGAAAATAAATAGCCATGGGATAATAAGTCAAGATAATTATATTGATAATATAGTATACATCCTAGGTCACCTACTTTCCCAGTTAAGCCAGTTCGATCAAGTTTACATTCTACAAATAAAACACTATACATACTTCTATGAAAAGAACAAAATTTCTGAGGCCACCATTTTCAAGTATTATAAAAATAGGAAAAACAAAGTCAGCATTTCCAATCTTTTTCAAGAACTGCCACTACTTTGAAACTGTTAAGAGCAGAAACAGTAAGTGTGTGTGTCAGTGTGTGTGTGTGTATGTATGCATGGATAGATAGATAGATAGATAGATAGATAGACAGACAGATAGATAGATAGATATATTTAAATAAGAAATAAGGCTTGATAGGAAAATGTAAGCACTTAACTTATTTACTAACAGCTGCCTGGCTATTCGTTCAGCATTAAGAGGTTAGTGTTAGGACTGGTCGACCTGGTTTCAGGGTAATGCGACTGGGTGTTACATGATGCTGCATGACTGTGGCGTTATGCTTCAGTGCTAGAGAGCACTATAAACTGCCATACTGCAGACATCGTAGAGATACGGCTGAAATATTGTTAAAGTTACGTTAAAAATCCCAATCGAAAACACACACACACACACACACACACACACACACACACACATTATTACTCATCAAGATGCAAACCATATTCCAGTTTTAAGATTTCAGATGTAATAGTATGGATACAGTGTGCACACGATGTATGATCCATGCAAGAAAACCTTTGGTAGTGTGTGCAACTAATGTACATACATGTACAAAGTCAGCAATAAAGATGTATCTATGCAAATACTGTCATCTGTGTGGACGCGCTGCCAGGGCCATACAAGAGCTAGTTTCGGTATTGTTGATTAGAGGTGAAAATGTTTCCCTTTAAAAGCTCTTTATATATAGTTTAGACTTGTACGTCTTTTTATGTTTGAAAATACAAGTGTTTGAAGATCGTACAAGATAAAGGAAGTATAAGTAGCCTGACTATATGTTATCAGACCTTATGCACACGAATACAAATATTTTTGATGAATTTAATTTGTGTACATTAATTGCTTCCTTAGTAGATGTAAATTACATTAGCAGTCAATTTCTCAGAACATTTGATGTTCCATACCAAATAAACATAAAATGCACATAGTCAGTATAGAGTCTAGATTGTCAAATTAGTTATAATATCATTTTCAGATGAATTACCCGTATGTGATAAATACACGATCAGGCAAATGTGTGAGTCTGGTCATTGTAGGATAGAATGTTCTTGCATGTAACGAATTTAAGTTAGAGGTCCATTTAACCATAATACATAAAGTATTTCCATTTAAATAACAGCCTTAGTTTTAATCCACTTACCTCTGTTTACATTAAGTTTATATAGGACATAAATCCGCGAGTTGATTCAAAAGAACATATTATATTTCCACTTGTCTTGCATGTAGTTCCAGTTCAGCGTATGACGTAATGCATCAAAACCTCAACAGTGTAGCTCATCTAAAGAACTAAACACCGAAGAGAAATTTCGTTAAGGTTTAGTTTACAGCATTCCGTTATAATAAAGTTGCTTTTAATTCGTAATGATACTTTAAAGGAGACTAAATAGATGTTATTGTTAATTTAAATATGTTTTAAAGGAAATATTATAACGAATTTGTACACAAATGTTTGATATTTCAAGTATTAATACGAATTTTAGTATTTAATTCAATTCAATTTGTTGATATTTTGAAAATATCGTTTATAACAAATTACTTTGCGGTTTTGTATCCCAAATTCTGAGACTTAGTGTCATTATGAACTCTTTGATTGAAATGTTGTCTTGGAGGCAAACCAAACCAAACACAGTGATGTGACCATTTTGTTTCTCTTCTAAGCATTAGTGTTCCCAACATTGGTATATATATATATATATATATATATATATATATATATATATATAGCAACCATATATATATATATATATATATAATATATATATATATATATATATATATACATTAAGGAAAACTGCAAGAGAGTGCATGGAATGGCTCTAGAAATTAAATTTACAATCCACCTTGTATTTCAGAAAAATTATTTTGTAATAAACATCATATATTTTTAGATCAAGTATAGATTTAGAATACTTATGTTATTGCAAATTAAATCCAAACAATATTCCAAGAATTAAAGACACAAGCCCTAGTAATTAAATGTCCTAATTAAAACTCAATTCAAGTCACAAAGAGTTTCAAAATTGAAGGCGGTGACGTGTCTGTTATGAACGGCGTCGCACTGATGTGTCAACCGTCTCTTGTTCAATCACATAAATATTATTCCAGGTTTGAATTCAGTATAAATTTGGTGCTTTTATGTACGAGCTGTAATAGTGCCAGATCAAATCCCTCCGAAACCACGTATGACTTATCTAGGATAGATCCTAACTGCAACAAAGAAAACGATACCAGGGCTATATTTAAGGCCGACTTATGACGACTCTACCTTTAGAAAATGCACGGGTTTGGCGTTAGTGTAAGATGCTCGTTGTAATCAAGTTTTATATCGCTGTAAGAAACTAACATTGTCGGAAAATCGCACGACACGGTACATTTGCATTTAGTTGACCTTTTACCTACCGGTAATTAAAACATGTCACACACGAGATTTGATGTGGCATGAGACACAGTCAGAAAACCTGTAGCAACAAAATCAAGACATGAATATGCTTAGAGTAAAACATTAGGTTAAAATGAAACCTGTGAGGACTTTGTTTTTCCTTGGTCAAGAACACGGTTCTGGACATCATACACACTAACATCAAAGTCAGTTATAGAGAAAACTCTCCATCCACTTTGCATGACAAGAATCAGCTTCGTACAGAATACCATGTTCGCCAAGCATATTTTATACAATAAAAACACCAGTCGTAAACATTGTAGCCACTTGACTTATATTCAGTGCAAACATTATCTGGTGGTCGAGCATTGATTTCTCGTACTAGTAGAGCTATTCATGAAGGTGTGGGGTTAGTTTGTTACAACCTGTCCCGAATGTACCTTTATTACATTTACAATCGTTCCAATAAATCTTACAGCTACTTAACCACTGAAGGCCATCTGTTGAAATAGGAATATTTCGTTTGCTAATGAAAAAATGTTTCAAATCAGATATGAAAGCAGTACATCCAATTTGTATCATAATACGATCCTCATTGAATATAAGTACTCTATCATTATATCACATTATAAATAATACACTGTACACTCATGATCCCATTTATATTTCTCAAACTGACCCAATTGGCACAGCTCACTTAATATTAACGTTCGCATATATATGTGCAACATGCCACTATTTATATATATATATATATATATATATATATATATATAACCTCTATATATATATATATATATATACCTATATATATATATATATATATATATATATATATATATATATATTAAAAAGCATAATGTTCTAAGAACTAGATAGCATAATTGGATCTGAAAGATTGTTTGTAAATCCTACTTATTTACTCAAACATGTGTGCATAGCATTGCGAATAAATATGAAAATTAGACGGACACCTATTGAAGTACGTATGTAAGCAAACGTACAATGATGCAATGGGGATTTAAACATGAGGATCTTTAAAGATTTTCTGAAACAAACATAAAGTGACTAAAAGAAAAAGAAATAAATTCGAAGAAACAGAGTAAGTAATGAAATAAGCAGAACTGTGACGAATAATTTATAAGATCAAATGACAAAGAAATGCAAACCTTTATGTAAAAACATGCTAAGTAGAATGTGGGTAAAGAATGAACAATTCTTCATGGCTTGGTTTCTTCGGTACTCCTTCCTATGTTAGTTCTTACGAAATACTTTTATTGAACAATACATTTGAAAAAATATACCCGAACAGAACGGAAAGTGCTATCCCTGGATTCTATAGAAGAATGCTTGATAATAGTAGGCAGAATTAGTAATTTAATACAAATAATATTATCATACAGGTTAGAGAATTATAATTCGTTCTCTACGGAGATTCGAACCCAGGTCCGCGAGTAAACGGCACGCATCGCCTTGCCTGCACACACCAGCCCATATTCCGTCACGACTAAGCACGCATCACCAAAAATGATGGCACTGAATCGGTGTTATATGAACTGGTGTGTAGCAGACACACTCTCATGACGACCTAGTAATTAATTCTCATATATCTACACAGTCGTTCCAGATTCCTATGAAAGAAATCAAGGTATATAGGATTTATTACAAAGAATTATAAATATATACCAAACAGAACAGAAAGTGCTATCTATGCGAGTGTGTCTGCTACACACGAGTTCATATAACACCGATTCAGTGCCATCATTTTTTGGTGATGCGTGCTTAGTCGTGACGGAATATGGGCGTTCCAAGTATTTCCCTCTTATTACTTTTCTGCTTCATCTTTAACAAATTTGAAAGGATGTGTCTGCTCTTCATACGTGTGTGTGTGTGTGTGTGTGTGTGTGTGTGTGTGTGTGTGTGTGTGTGTTGCTATACTTGCGAGGACCTAAGTTTGAATGCACACCAACATCTCGAGGACATGACGACAGTGTGAGGACTTACACACCAGTCCTTGAAATGATTCATCGCAAATGGTTGAGAATGATCATATTAGATGAACTACGTGTTATTGTGATAGTCCTCAAAAAGTCCGTAATGTCTGATACTGAGTTACACTCCGTGTGTATAGTTCACACAATTTGCAGTCTTCCTTGGGCTGTAGACTGGTGTGCAAACGCTTAGCCAATCAGAAGGCGTGTGACTTCTGATTGCCAGTGTCACTGTAAATTTTGTATAGCTATAAATACTACTCATAAAAGTAACTACTAGTTTTATTAGTGATTTAAAAAGAATAATTTTGTAATAATGGTAAACTGGTGATGCCAGCAAAAACTGAGATATTTTAAGCCCGGTGAGACTGATATAGTGCGGTGTTTTTGGCGCGTGATTTGGTGTGTACATGGATTTTATTGCTTCGAGACTTAATGCGCCACCTGTGACCTAACTCTTGGAAGCTGGCAAGACCTCGATCAAATTGGTAAGAAACTAAAAGATTATTTATAACTTATAGTTCTTTATTATATTCGTTCAAAACAGCTGTCCGATCTTTCATTCGTTATCATGTGTGACACTTGCTTGTGTCCCGTTCCACCAATGACCTTGATGTACAGGGGCTCGTATCATTGCTTATATTTAACTATCAGTCATACACAGAGTATAAAATAATGTTATGACTGACACTTAAATTGCAAGCAACAATACGAGCCCCTGTGCGAAGGTCTTGATTATTATATTCCCATGTCACATACAGTTCACATAGATGTCATAAGAGTGGGTTAACGAAGAAGTGGATCACTTCTCTCTCTCTCTCTCTCTCTCTCTCTCTCTCTCTCTCTCTCTCTCTCTCTCTCTCTCTTCCATTTCCTTTTCAGCTTCATTGTTGAGAGAGAAGCAGACCAAAATAAACTTTATAGTACACTAAGAATATTGTGGAGGTTTTTTTATTCTAAAAAAAAAGAAAAAGAAAATTAAAACTAGTCAGATAGGCAAGGAAAGGAAAATGGAATACCTCTGTGTCAGTACCTGATACCCTCGAAACGTAAATGATTGGTCTCTTTCAAGCTAGTACAGTTCTCACTCTTGATGATGCAATATATGCCTCAACAGAAGATAAGGCTCTGTACATGACAGACACGTTGATAAACAAACTTTTATAATAAAGAAATTACATCGCTTGTTAAATGCAAGGGAAAGGCACATTTGTAGTTGTCATTCTTTTCTTTTGCTTGATTCGACATTGTAAATATACGAAGCAGACAACATAGTATTTTCCTTTTCAAATTAAGTTCTGAGCCAATTTGATCTCATTTGTGCTTGTGTTTTTTTTAAATTGGAGAGGGGGTACAAATAAATGGGGAGGTATATTCAGACTATAGTTTAAGCTCGATTTAGTGGAACTTAATGTTGATGCAGAATGGGATGGGATGGGATGGCCATGTCAACACATGATATGTCAGAGCACTTTCACATCAACACATATATTCCAGCTGAAAATTAATTCTCAAGTTTGGAAAACTCTGCATATTGCTATTTATACCTCTACACTTCACACAAAGCCCTAACAAACTTTATTATGTTAGTTCTATTCCATACATATATATACGAATGTCACCAGCAACTGGCTATGAGTCAGCTGCGAGACTTCAACTATAATTAACAGTCACCATATTGCTTACATCAACATACAGTGTTGACAACAGCTTTCTTGGGCAAATAAGTCTGTTGTAATATTTGTTTCACTGATGTTTTGTTACATTGATACAGAGCTATGGACTTATACAAGTGCTATTTCCCTGCTAATTATTAGCACACGGTTAATAGTTGGCCTAGACTGGACATGAGAAGAAGACACTGTCCTGTGCCATAAATATATGGTTCCCACATACAAATCTTGGTGACGTCATCCAAAAATATATGGCTCATAAACTACCAGAGTTAAGATTTGTCGCACTGCGCACCTTCACACAAGTCTACTACTCCCTGTGCCACTGTTGTAATATATGCTCCAGTATAATACAGTGTTTTAGAGTATCAACAGTAGTACATAGAAAACTCAGACTTACAGGGAAAATGTGACAAAAAAACTCACTTTAGCATCCCTAGAGGTTTTCTTATATTTGTCATGATTTTGATTGCGGGAGAGATTTTGTCTCGAAAGCAAAATTAATAAAAGTTGTGGAAAATTATGGTATTATAATAAAATCATGTACTTGTTAGTTACAAATATAGCTTATTAGATTTAGCTAACGACCAATGTGCACCAACATCCATCATAACCCATTTCTCAAAAATTGCAGATAATTGTAGAAAAAGACAAAGTTACAGGAGAAGATCTTAATTTCAATCTATTATCATTCTTACCTTTATATTCAAAAGAACTAAGTTATATAGGTCAGATTAAGTTAAATATCAAGATTCTGTTAAAGGATTATTGAAAATTTGTTTTTAAAGTAAAATTTCTTTTATCATTATCCAAGATCACAGTACTTTGAGAGATAACAAATGTTGTTGTTGTTCTAGGGTTTAAAGCCATTTTTCAGCACAAGATAGGCTATACATGGTGGCCAGTATAACTGGTGGAGGAAGAACCCTGGAAAACCCTGGGAAGAACCATCGACCCAAGAGAAGCTACTGGCAAGCTTTCTCAAGTATCCACATTAGCCGAGCCTAAGACTCAAACCCACACAGACAGAGGTGAGACGGCAGTGATCCGGAATGGTGAGCATTTTAGACCACTCAGCCACCCGGGGCCCCTAAAACAAATGTAAAGGATGCCGATACAACTATGAAATTTATCATAAAAGTATTTGTTTCTTGTAAATATGTGCATATTACAGTAACAAAGAAACACCTGAAAAAAGAAATCAGTTACAACAGCTCCGCATGGAAATTGAGAATTCATTACAGAATTCAAAACAGTGTTACTATGTAGGTGTCCACTGTCTGTCACATTGCCATAACATATTTAGCAGCTGACTGTTTTAGGCAGAGGTTGGTTTGCCTCATCGAAATAGATATTAAGGACTTTGATAATAATAATAATAATAATAATAATAATAATAATAATAATAATAATGAGGACTCTGTATAGCACCTAATCTTTAGAAGCTCTAAGCGCTTTACAAAATTTGACAACACTTAAAAAACATATATAATGATATGATTACAAAAATAAAAACAAACACCATGAAATTAGAAAACAGAAAACACGCTGTAAATATTTAAGGTAAGGAAACATTATTAGGTCTTTAAGTCTGTTCTTGCAGTTGAAATAGGTGAGTTTTAAGAGCTCTCTTGAATGAGATCACTGTCTTTGTGTCTATGTCCAATGGGCAATTCGTTCCAAGTTGCCGGACCCTGGTATGCAAAAGAACTTTGTCCATATGATTTCATTTTTATGGTGGGAATAATGAGAATACGAGTGTCAGAAGAGGACCGTAAGTATCTTGCTGGTGTGTACACGTGGGTGAGGTCGGATAGGTATGTTGGACTGGACCCTATCAGTGAAATCTAGTACAGAGAAAAAATTTTGTGATTAATTCTGGATCGAATGGATAGCCATTGTAGGGTACAGATCAGGGGGGAGGAATGCACTGATCGTGGTACTCTAAGGATGATCCGAGAAGCTGTGGTTTGAACGTTTCGAAGCTTCTGGAGCAGATATTGAGACGAACCAGACAGAACTGAGTTACAATAGCCCAGTCTTGAAAGTACTAAGGAACACACAAGTGTTTTAGTGGCATCAACTGAACGATACTTGCATATGGAGCTCATGCGTCTCAGCTCAACATATGCAGCCTTGCATATGTTCATGACATGTTGGTGCAATGAGAGAGTACTGTCGAGAGTAATACCTAGGTTTCGTACTGACTGTGTGAATTTAATGTTGGTGTTGCTGATATTTATTGTCTGAGGTATAGGATGTGAATGAGAAAGTCTTTGTGTTGTAATCAGAATGGCTTCAGTTTTATCATCATTCATCTGCAGCTTGTTACATGTCATCCATGATTTCACATCGGAAACGCATCTCTCTATACCTTGGATGGTAGCTTCAACTTCAGTTGGTTGGCTAGATTTGTATATTTGGGTGTCATCGGCATACAATTAGTGAGACACTGGATGATGATCTATGACACTTGAGAGGGGCTGAGTGTATAGAATGAAGAGAACAGGTCCAAGAACATATTCCTGTGGAACACCACAACATAGATCAACTGGGCTGGAGTGTTTTCCATTTGCGGACACAATTTGTGTCATATTGACCAAGTAGGACTTGAACCATACTAAGGCTGTATCGTGAAAGCCAAATACATTCTGGAGATGCTGAAGTAATATATCCTGGTCTATTGTGTCAAATGCTGCAGACAAGTCAAGGAGAGCGAGGACTGTAATATTTCCGCTATCCAAAGCAGAGAGAAGGTCATTAACTACTTTCAAAAGAGTAGTTTTAGTACTGCGGCAAGGGCGATATGCAGACTGTACATTGCTAAAAAGACTTTGAATTCAGATGAGATACAAGTTATGATAGAACAACTTTTTCGAAGATTTTTGACACGAATAGGAGATTAGAAACTGGCAGTAGTTCTTTAAATCGTTATGGTCGAGTGTTGGTTTCTTCAGCAGAGGCTTTACAATGGCAGTTTTGAAAAATGATCTGAATTCCCCGGATGAGAGAGAGGTATTAATAACATCAGTTAGTGAAGGCAATATTGGATCTAAGCACTCAAGCAGTAGTGATGTCGGAATCAGGTCACGTTCACATGACTTTGGTGCACTCTTCATCACAATTGTACGTACTAAATCCATAGAGACAGGTTCAAATGCTGCTAACGGTTGCCGCTGAAAATCTGTATCGCAACTGTATGGTGATGACGAGTCAATTGAAATTGTGTTGTCAAGCTTCACTCTGATGGTTTGTACATTGTCACTTAATAAATTTGCAAACAGGTCCGAAAGGTCGACTGGAGAGAAGGTAGTTGGAAGTGGTGTACATTTGTTCCTTAACATTAGCTTGTTAGTAATATCGAATAGCTCCTTGCAGCTGGAACTGATGAGAACTTACTGATTCAAAACAGGATAATTAGTGAAATGGATTGTTACGGCAAGTAATTCTTTTGTCATTGAGAGATTCATTCTCTTGAGAACTGAGAGTTTATGACGTGGAGTTAAAATGGTGCATCATCAGAATGGAGTAGGGTGACACTGTTATAGTATCTGTTGTTTTTCAGACCATGATTTTTCATGTATAAAGCACATTAATATAGCTAAAACATCGAAACATATACAGCATAGTGCTAGGAATGATCTAAAATACAGCCTTTGAGAAGACATGTCATAAAATGCCCTTGAGAATTTGGAATTAACTGACAAATGACTCTTTAGTTTGGAAATCTATTGAGAACACTGCTTCTGTGTGCAAGGAGGGCATACCTTTCAAAACAACATGATTGTTTCTACCTTGAAATTCCTGATCCATATATTCTGTAGAATTAAATGAATAGTGCATAGTTTTTATTACTTATGCAGTATTTAATGTATTAGTATGACTAGCTTTATTTGAATCTTACATGATGTTCATGAATTAAGTAGTTGTCCCATTGAATGCCCCTTTATGTGGTCAGTAAAGAATTGAATTTTAGAGACACTGGCTGCATTATTGTTTTAGAAATTAGAAATTAATGCTTGAATGATGGTCTACTATAGTATTAACGTTGCTAACCGAGCAACATAACACTGGTACCCTAGTCCTACTATATAAGATGTCGCCCCTGAAATGTATAGTGGGATTAGGGGTGGTCATTGTCTTACTTCCTGAACAAACCATGCCAGTGGCCTAGTGGTTAGAGCATCTGCCTTGGATGGGGAGATCGTGGGTTCGAAGCCTGGCCGAGTCATACCAAAGACCTTTAAAAATGGTACTAGTAGCTGCCTCGCTTATAACTCAGCATTAATAGGTTAGTGCTAACACTGGTTGGCCTGGTGTCAAGATAATGTGATTGCAGGGCCGTCGTTAGGCTGGTTGGACCGATGTTAAGTTCCGTATCATATAAAATTTGTTTGAAAGTTTATTTTCAAATGCCTTGTTCACAGGGGTGCGCGACAAAATGATCCAAATCGGACCGCACGTTTGCTAAGGCCAGTGCTGTGTGACTGGGTGGGACAAGATGCTACATGTATGTAGCATGATGCTACATTGCTAGACATTGCTATAAAATGTCTCACTGCAGACATCATAGCGATGTGACTGAAAAGTTTTTAAAGCTACATTAAAAATTCAAAGCAAACACACACACACACACACACACACACACACACACACACACACACACACATTTCCTAAACAATTTGTGCTGCATACATGTTCCATTGTCTAATTGCTTTGGTCATACTGTAGTTAACATGACACCTTTTTCCTCGTGGAAGTATATCCAGACAGTTGTTGGTGTTGTTGTTGTAGGGTTTAGTGCCATTTTTCAGCACAAGATAGGCTATACATGGCGGCCAGTATCATTGGTGGAGGATGAACCCGGGAAAACCCCAGAAAGAACCACCAACCCACGAGAAGCTAAAGGCAAGCTTTCCCACATACCAACATTGGTCGAACCCGAGACTTGAACCCACGCAGACAGATGAAATGGCAGTGATCCGTAACAGTGAGCACTTTAAACCACTCGGGGCCCCATTTCCAGACAGAATCAAGTAGTTTAGTTTGTTTTTAAAGTTTTTGACCACCAAAAGTTATTTGTCATTTTGTTAATAGAAAAGTTACACTTAGTTCAAACATATTGGGCATATCTCTGCTTCCATAACTCGTCTATCTACTAGAATGGTCAACACATTTTGAAAATCAAAGCTGCTTGATTTCATCTGTATATACTTCTGTAAGGAGAAAGGCAGCAGAGTAAATGTTGTATGATTAATACAATTAGAATCAAATCTTAGTAGTTTTATCAATATGGCTTTTCTGGTATGGGAGATATTCTTGAAAACTTGTCCTTGTTGTTGATTGCTGATAGGTTATGCTATAGATCAGTGATTGTTCAGGCAGTGCATGGACCCTCCACCAGTATATATCAGGGGTGATGCCCTACGTGGTATGACTGACTGGTGCCCTAGTAGCAGCTTCTTATAATGCTTCTAACTTCTGTTGCATAGTTAAAGCGTGAATGGGTTGTTGATACAACCAAAGACTGATCATCCTGACTTCTTGGAAGATATCAACATTGTGCTTGATAAATGGTCCTTGAAATAATAAAATGAGGTAAGGCACAAACTTAAGGTATATAATGTCATTCAGCTTGTTAAAATTCCAGTTATTTTGTTTAAATATGATTACTTTGATTTTGATGACCTCATTTTGCATATTGCTCATTCATTTTTTGTTCCCATTGCAATCCAGCATTTCACATTATTATTAAAAATAGCTGGAAGGATGATGTTGTCATTGTGGTATCTAAAGTCTGTCCGATTATTCTGCAGTGTTGGTTTGTCTGTTCAATGTCTTTTTGCAGATATTTAGCGCAGATATATATCATAGCTAGACAGAGTGTCATGTACAGCGAAACATCTTCTGTCTAATGTGTTTTATATATCTGATATATAGTTTTCTTAGCTTCAATAAATATGGTGATGAAACTATATTCAAATATACATTATGGTTCACCATTGTCATATATCTGATAGGTCAGATCATAGCAAGATATAAGACACATAGGAGGTCTTGTTACTTAGTTATTGCATTTGTGATAATGAAAAGAATTGGCAGGTATCCAGTTCTTACATTTTGTTTAATAGAAATATGTTTGAAGATTTATTCTTACAGATGTTATTGAAAACCATCAGGATGATGGTTCAGAGGAAGAAGAAGAAAGAGATGTGTTACAAGTCCATACTCTTAAGATAAGTAACAGTAAAGAGTGAAAAGCAACAAGCTTTGCAATATTAAGCAAATAATTTATTTCCCTAGAATACAAAGTGAAAATGTAATTAAAAGGAACTGATGGTATTATGCATTAAATCCCAAATAATCCTAGAATTACAGACACAAGTCCTAATAATTTAATGCCCTGAATAAATTAAATCCAAAGCTGGAGGAGTTGATGTGTCTTTAGTAGCGTGTCGAGTGTTGACGTTCCAAGTCGTTTGTGGAATCACAGTAATATCATTCTAGGTTTGAAGTCACTATAAATTCTAGTGAATGTCTCTATCCACGAATTTTATCAGAGCACTTTCATATTTCTAGGGTAAATAATGACTTGAATTCAATAATTTGAAGTAAGAGATTCCAGCCCAAAATAAAATACTGACCACAACTTATAATTCAGCTTGAAAGTGCTAAATCTTAAAGCATGACTGAAAAATCCTCTCAGTTACAAGATTATATATTTCTCTACTTGACCTCAGTTCACTTTTAGCATCTTCTAAAAAAGACCTAATACCTAATGAACAATAACCTTCTAGAATGGTCTTGATGTTTACAAAATAAAATGTTAGTTTTTATTAGAAAGCAGAACCTGGACTATGTGAATTACACTAAGGGAATTTCAAAACCTAAACCCAGACCCGAATAAACATATTTGCTTCTTTTAATAATGATCCTGATATTAAGCCCATACACATAGAAAATATTTTAGCTATGAATTATTTGTTTACAAAATAAAATTTAAAAAATATAAATTCAGGTCAAGGAGAAGATGAACTCAGTTTTGGACAAGGTCAAGTCCAACATACAATGTTACATTACAATAGCATGTAATGAAATAAAAAATTTAAAAAATAACTAACAAACAATGCAAATTAAATTTACATAACAGCGGAATTTCCGTAGGTAATTTATTAAACTTGATGCCCCTGGGGTTTATCACTTGAAATAAATTAATGTGCAATGCTTTAAGAAAAACAACCCAAAACCCAGATAAGATCACAAAAACCACTAAGGCTGTGAATTCCTTTCTTGATGGTTACCACAACCAACCAATTTCAAGATCCCATGATGATCCGTATTGGCAAATGAGCGGATGTATTATGGACATCCACTCAGTAATATCTATAAGTTGAAATTACATGATTATAACATGTTATCTAAATATATCATACTGAATTGCTTGGACCTTTTGTTGTATCAAAATAATTATATTTCAGAGCATTATAGTACCAGCAGAAATATATTTTTTTTTTTACAAATCACAAGTTTTTCACATGAAAATAAAGAAATCACTGTTAATGCTAATGTTTGCACTTTCAAGATTGTTTTAAAAAAATTGGTGATAACATTATCCCACTATATTAAACTGAGTTCATTTTATGTCAAATCTAATTGTTCCAGTATATCTAAATCATATTTAGTTAATGGCATATTATTCCTTTTTTGATTTGATGTGTTCCTAGAGATGTTAACAATTAAACTTGTTTACTTTCTTTTACTGGCTACAATTCATGTACTATATGGCTGTAATGCTGAAGGTTAAAAATTTTACACAATATTTACTGTGCTTGTAGATGATGTTCATTGGTAGCTGTTGCTGTTAAAGCAGTTTATTAGTATGTTACAATAACATATTTTTCAGTGTGAACTCAAGGTCCTAATTTTAATGTTTCCAATTGTCAGTATTGGTTTCTTTACATTGCTTAAGGCTCTTTTATTTAAATATACATGGTACCCAGGGAAGGCAGTTTTTTTAAAACTATATGCTAGAGTACTTTTATTTCACAGAGTTCATATTGAAATGATCAGAAAATTTTAAATTCCATCTTTGGGTGAGTAACCACTTTAAAAGTGCCTTCCCTGGGTCCATTGTATGTTTAATGGAACAGGTCTTACAATGTAAACAGTTGAATAATTCATGTTTAAAATGGTATTAATGTTTGGGGAATGTAAGATCTAAAAGTAAAAGGGATATTTGTTTAGGTAAAAACTGCAAGTCAAGTGTGAAAGCAAAAGAGAAGAAAATGACTAGAGTACCATGGCCTAAGGAGGAGAAGGCAGCTGTAGAAAGATAACTGGGACAGTTTATAAAAATTGCTTTACTATCAGGAAAAGCAGCATGTGAAAAAGGCAAAGAGGAAGAAACCTATTATGGCAAGATGACCATGGAGCCAAATTAAAGTCTATTACAAATTCAAAATCTAAAGCTATGTTAAAGCTAAAACACTAGAACCTTTACCTGTAAAATTCAAACAGATGATAAATATTTGCTGGCCTATAAGTTGATATTTTGGATTAGCAAGTCTGGGCTTCATCGTATATTCCAAATCAGCATGTATATGAATTATGTCATTCAAATTGTGTTATCGTTCATCGTGTAATTTTTTGTTATGTAAAAAAACAAATTTCTCCAAAAGTATGTAAAATAAGGTCTAAAGTAATTATCGTTTTAGAAAGAGATTGCGTGCTAAAGAAATTAGCACCCGACAATGAGAAGGATCTTAAATTGTCTACATGATTTTCTATATTAAATTCATGTGCATCAGATATAATTGCGCTAAAACAGTATGTACTAGTACTATATGTTGTTTTAATTTGATTACATATATGTGCATTAGAAAATGAATAACAATGACAAAGACAGGTATTTCATCGCATTTTTCTTCTTGCACCTCGTGATCAAATAAAATATGCCCCAATATGAGAGAGAGGTTTCAGGACAATTATAATCTGTATTGTTAAATTAGTTGACAATAGTGATCATATTCCTGTACAAAGGCAATGCTACATTCCATTATCAATTGATACCACTGTGCCAACAATTCCTTCTGGTTGTAATGATGATATCTATTGTCTCAAGAACAAAACAGCTTTGCAGTGTTATTTACATGCTAATTAAATACACTAATGCTTGAGCCAAGTCATTCCAGTTAAAACCTGTTTGAGGTCAATGTTCGGCAGACCAGATCAAATCGGGAAATGAGACTACCCATAGGGTATTATGAATGCAGTACCATGTAATGTCAGGTGCTTACTAGTGCAAGTTTCTCAACCAATGACACATTTTGTGCTCAGCGACAGAAATGTCATTCAGACTAACAACTAGCATGAGCAGAGATGAAAACCATATGCTATATGACTATGGGAAGTGTACATGAACTTATTCTTATTTGTTGGGAAAGGAGATGTCATTGTGCATACAAAGAAAATTACACAATATGATTCAGTGGTCATTTTTGGGATTTGACCTAAATGGAGCCTATATGGATATAAATAGTGTGAATAGTTAAATTTGAAACTGAAGGATTATGGGATGTAGTTTATTAGTTTACATTTGCTGTTTACTTTATTACTGTTTTCTCTTCATAAATGCTGCAGATAAACAGGGCAATAATGTACAAAATAGCATGAAATACGATGGAATGCACATACCTCTCTCATCAAAACAGAAATCTGGAAAAGACATTTTAGCATTAGTAATGCAATTTCCCAGTAATCTGAAATGCATACTATTAATATTCCTGAAAATGGAAGTTACTAAAGTTCATTTCACATAGCATTGCGAATTTTAACCTATCTGTAAATTATTAACTTTTCAGGTCATCTGTAGCTAAAAGTAGCTAATTTGTTTTAAATATTTTGTGTGAAACAAATTAGGTACTTTTAGCTACATTATGGTGATATCTGCGAATTTATGGAAAATTCATGATGCTGTGTGGAACAAACAGTAGTATAAACACAAAGTATTGCTCTTTCCTTGTCTTATACTCAGCATCTACTTTTATATGGATGAAGGATGGAAACTGTACAAAATGTGCAAATTCGACTTACACTTGACAGTGACTTATAGGCCGACAAATAGGGTAGGTTTTCCAGTTTTGATTACAGTGTTTTTCTTAGATTTCGTTTTAGTAATTTGATTAATTTGCATACAGGCCAAGAAAGTTTAAATTTGTGTTCAGATTTATAGTTTTGTTATTTTTACATTTTCATATTTTTGTTAAGCAAATATTTTTCCTGTCATTGAAGTAGTTCCTATATATTTGTCATTCATTAAACAAAAATTGAAAGTATTACCATGTTTCAAAAATGTAAATTTGAATATTTCCATCAGAAAATAGAGTGTTGTCTCTGAAGTCAAAAGTACTTCAGTATAATTATGCAGTACAGTTTTTTAACATGTTGTTTAAATTTGGCTTCTTTTTACAAATATGCTCTTCCTGTACATATTTTTCATATTACTTTTAAATAAATTTGCATTTTAATTTCTTTACCCATAGTAGATTGAGACATGTACACTTTGGTAAGAAATATACAGCAGTTTTGAAATGGTACATTGCACACCTTAATTGCAAGTCTAGTACAATTGTATTGCTCCAACTTAAGTTTGTCTGAATATTCTGAAGGCAAAACGTATTAAACATCTTTCAGATGAATCTGTTTATTCAGCTGTTCTGTTTGTCAGACGTTTAAAATGTCAATCAACGAGATTATGTCGCATCTATATTCTTGACTTGTAATTTAGCATGTGTTTTAGTGTGCTCAAAGGTCCGCTGCCCACGTCTCATTTGTATAAGTCTTTTTGGAATTATAGCATATAATACATAAATTTTGTTTGCTTCTTTCTCTGAATAAGTAAAGATGAAATTATTTGAATTACTCAATACATCTACACTTTACAAAGGAAATTGTCTTGCTTAATGTTCCTTCCAAAAACAAACTGACAGTTTGATGTTTCATCAGGTTTGAAAGTAACTACCTTGTCTGATTATAATAGAGAGTGTTCATGCAGACAGTAAAGATAACTAAGACGATGTTTCACGTAACAATGCAGTAGTATTGCATCCGTGTGATTCCATATTTTGTCAAGACTCCTCCTCCTTAGATGGTAGTTGATGTAATTTCGTTCATCTGTCAATCCCCTAGATTACAATTAATGTTGCAGTTTTTGATTTTTTTTCACTTTAATACCATTGTAACCAACATTTTGAATATTGTTCACGAGTGGACTCAACATGCAGGCTGTGGCCAGCTTCTTGTATATTTTCAATAATGACAAACAAATTGACTGAAATTAATTTCTTTGGGTTGCATCTTTTATATTAAACATTTTTGTGGAGATGATGATTATAGTCATTTACTGTATGCAGTTAAATATGTGTCATATCCATACATGCTTATCTGGATGGCTTAATGAAATTATAATGCAAATTTAATAATTTAATATTTTTCATTTTCTTCTTAACTTCCTACTGTTATTTATTTTTAGTACTTTGGTTTCAGACATTATTAGTTAGGTGGCCATAGCAGCTCAGTAGGTGGATCATTGGTCATGAGTTCGCTACACTGGATAGGAAAAATAAATCCGGACTTTAGATCCTGAATAAGAACACTCTGACTAGATTTTTTTCTGATACAGGCAATCTACCTGATAATAAAAGACTCGCAAAAGCTCCTGTGTACCTTAATATTTTAATAGGGTTGGGCTTGGCAGAATTGCCCACAGGTCATATAGAACCTTTCAATATGAATGGCGTATAATTCTCAATAATAAAATCAGACTGATTTGCTTGATCCAGCAAATGTATTACTCTTAATACGGGACTGTGACCTTGACCTCTTAAAATAAGACCAATTGGAAAGTCTGTCTTTATTATGTTGCTTGGTTTTCAATCTGTAGCAATCAGAAATAACATGCACTTTCTTGTGGAAATAAGTGCACATAAGTCGAAATAAAGATTCCTTATCAGTCTTGTCATAATTATGATACATAAAACGTGCCAGACTCACACTTCCGAGTACTGATACAAGAATGAGATGATTTTTACCAGAAAAACTGCTGAGAGGAAAACGTAATGACAAAAGAAGCTTTTGAGTCAAGGAATAATCATCAAATGTATAAGCAGCATTTTCTACTGTTTCAAGCTTTTACTCCACTCTAGGCCTTGTCGTCACTATGGACACAATATTTGAGCCTTTCAACTAATATAAGTTGTCTGAGGTTATGTTAATCTTGATCAACCTTTTTTCACCAAGCACCACTGATCCAGTATTTGTTCTTTTCGTCTTGCAAATTCGACATGGGTCTGTCAGGTTTCCGTTTTGAAATTCCTAACGTGTTGATATACGTCAGGTACCAGCTCATAACACCTCAAGATACATTCCTTAACCACATCATAATTAACACTTTGTTGTAATGACTGCAAAGTGTAGATTTTATCAGCTTTGTCCATAAATACACTTTGTAAAAATATATCCTAATGCTCTCTTGGCCATATTGATCTACTTTCTCTTCACTAAACATTGGTACAAACCTATTATTTATGATAGCATCAAAACGTGACTTCGTATGTTAAGGGAGGGGTTGCTTTTCACATTTCAATTCTGATTTGTAATGTAAATTGAATTTCCCCTTTTTCTCTCTGTATTTCCATCTCTTCTTTTTTATTTCTATTTGCCTATCGACCACTCCAGTGGCCTAGTGGCTAGAGCGTCAATCCCAGATGCGGGATGTCGCTGGTTCGAACCCCGGCCAATCATACCAAAGACATAAAAATGGTACTTACAGCTGCCTCATTAGGTGCTCACCATTAAGAGGTTGGTGTTGGGACTAGATGGCCTGATGTTAGGATAACGTGACTGGGTGGGACAGTGGCATGATACCCCAGTGCTAGACATCACTATATACTGCCATGCTGCAGACATCGTACCGATATGACTGAGACATTGTTAAAACTATAATAAATATCCAAATCACACAGACACACACACACTCAAACACTCCATTTGCAGATCTTCTCTTTCTCTCTCTTTCCTCTTTCTGCAGCTCTCTCTCTCTTTATGCAACTGCATTTGTCTTTCTCATCTTCAAATGAATTCCAGTAGTGATCAGAATAAATTCCAGTATTGAACTTCATGTTATGTCAGTAGCCTTGAATGTGCTAATATGCCAACAGTCTTCCTGTATCACGGTGATATAATCCAAAATGTATTTTGAATGAATTCAGTACAATTCCATAATAGTGATTTAGTTCAAGAATTAATAATGAGTACCTTGAAATTTCAGTAAATAATTTAAAGCAATGAATCCTCTGAAATATTAATTGAAACACAACCTAAATTGCGTCCTCAAAAACTGATGTTAAGACATCATATGCAATAAAGAAGTTCTGTATACTTCTCCCCATTGTTAAAAAAAACCCAACAATTTAATAAGAGAACTAGGTTGAAGGTTATTTTGAGAATATTTTAAGTTTTAAACAAGGTCAGGTCCCTTACTAAAACTTAAGTTAAGAAGATATAATGCAGCAGGTACACTTGGAATTTCCATTGGGAACACCGGTGTCTTAAATTCAAATTCAAGTAAACATTTGCCTCCAGTAATAATGATCTTAATATATAATCTAAAATCATAGAGAAATATTAGCTATGTATTATTGTGGGAATTTGTTATGGTGGGGTGGGGTGCTCCCAATATTTCATTTAAAGTATTGTAGACGTCAGACCCAGGCACGATTTTGTTGGAAGTTAAATTTAGTGAACGATACATGTAAAGCTCCGAGCCCCCAGTCAGCAATGGTGACGGTTAGATGGTTAAATATACAAAAAAGCTGAAATTCAATGAATAACAATTCAATAGTCAAATGATTCAAAATTCCAAATACACTCGTTCCGCTCGATCCTTTAATAGCCTACTGCATCACTTGATTAGCAGAGAGATTGATTTCCACCTGTCCTTGTATTCTGTTCATCTGTGGTATTCTTCTCTCTCCTATTTCTACCAATTCCTTCTCCTTTTCCTCCCCGACATTCCACAAATTCATTTTCCTCCTCCTCCTCGACTGCTTTATGCTCCTTCTCCTCCTACTCCACTTTCTCCTCCAAACACCTTTTCCTCTTGCTCCTCCACTTTCTCTCCACCGACTAGACTTCAGTCGACTTCAACTGTTCGGATAGTCTCAATTCCATCTCCACCTCTTGGAGACTCAGGACTCACGGAACCGGGAGTTCTGTCCCCTGAAAAGCTTCCATTTCTTATCTTTGTCTTTCCTAAGAATCTACCTCTGCGTTTTACCTCCAAATTACAAGTGGCTTCTCTCGGAGTAACCCTATTCCTCAGGAATCTGCCTAGGCGAAATTAGTTTTTTTTCTTAGAGTTCTGAAAGTTGTTATTCGGCCTGCATTGTAATCACACCCTCAATCTCAATTCCGATTGGATATCGCTGTGAACCGATCCTATCAAACGTGGCGGACAATGTCCCTCTCGCTGTCTGTCACACCCGCGGGCTTCCCTCTGTTCTTAGGACTAAGCTGTAACATATAGATATGAAGAGGTGCGATCTATCGCCTGTACCGATTCAAGAGTCCGGTCTCCAGCCATTCAGGTAACCTAGCGCAAGAGTTTAACACTTGCCCCGTGGCAATGTTTGGAGATCAAACACAAAACCACGGCACTATTCAAGACAAGGTCATTATAGATTGCTTATACATGACTTTATAGCTTGGGCATAGCAAACGTGATAATTATATAGTTTATACAACAATAAGAGTTAATCAGGTAGGCATTAAACTCAGTTACTGATTAAGGTCAATCTTACAATTTAGATATACGTAACAAATAATCATGGATAAAAGCCAACAAAATATAAATTAAATATACATCGTACGCGTTGTAACATTACATTTTTTAAAGTTGTGCTTTTATATGTCAGCGGCATCTAGAGACTCGGCTACTTCCGGCATTTATATTAAAAGAAAAAAATCCTTGCATTGTACCACCTGTATAATATATACAAGGACAACCACGAACAGGTATGCTTTTATTGCAAAATACCACTGTAACAATACATCACTCTAAACAAATATGGTGTTGATAAGATGTCTAATAAGAACACAACAGTGTTGCTTTGGTCCTATTAGTCTGATCTTCTTGGAGGAGGGATTATGAACTTGTTACGATAGGTGATCTGAAATTGTTTCAGTGCAATATATTGCATGTTAAAAATTGAATATTGGTGATGTCAAATGTTCAGAAAGTAGGAATAAAAAGTAGCTGAATCTGATTTTATGTTCTCCCCCTCGCCCATCTAGTACAATTGTTATAATTGTAAATCTCGTCGCCAGCTACCAGTACAAGTCCTCAATTTGATGCAGAATAACCCTCGTATTATTATTATTATTATTATTATTATTATTATTATTATTATTATTATTATTATTATTATTAGGGTTTTCAAAATCTACTTGCCTGATGCTACGAAGAAGTACGTGTTTACTCCCGGGCATTATGCCGTGAGCAAGGTCAAAAAAATTACGATAGTTTGAGTACAGTTCATAAATCTTTATGTTCTGCAATTTTCATACATTGCGATCTCCCCAAAGTACACATATCACCACCTTTATGTATGATTACATATATCGCAATATTCTTCTACCTAATGCAACCAGTATATCCCTGTTAGAGTTAGGGTCCATTTTGTAATCCGTGACAGAACATGAATATTTCAATCAAATTTTGTCAACAGGTGGTATATATTTATCTTTGAACATGTCAGTTACAAATCAATATATATATATA
>JAECUM010047275.1:0-36295 GCA_016617855.1 Megalonaias nervosa
CTTCTTTGAGGGAACATCTTTGGACGTGCAGTAGCACAAAAAATACTGATCCGTATGGTTTGCCTCAGGTCATTTTATACTGGAATGCGTCGCCACTGATTGTCTTTACGTCGTATCAACTTGATGACAGGCAACACACGCCGTGGAGGAGTTCGCAACGGACTAAATCGAGACAGTTCTTGCTTGGACAAATCCAGTAAACTCTGTAACACACCCGTTCTCTCTTGGACTTTGACTTTGGGGGCAGGTACTTTGTGAGCCGCGGCTACTGCCGCTAAAGAGGAAGAGGGTGTCACTGCTGGAGGAGAAGTTGTTGGAGACACTCTCTTGCGAGTAAAAGCTGTTTTCTGTGGGCTTTTCTTTTTCTTTTTCTGAGGTTGTGACCTGGTCTTGACACCCTTGCTCTTTTTCTTTTTCTTCTGGGTACGTTTGGGTGTGGCTTTTTTCTTGGGGACAACTTTGGGAGCATTAGGATCCCATTTTAAGAGGGAACGAATGATGACACCTCCTAAAGATCCACTTCCTCCAGGTTTCAAAATGATTTGCTTTTTGGTTTGAGTGTCGATGCGAGGATCGGCTAGTTGCGTCAAGGCAACTTTGTTTCTCTCAAAAAAACGTTTGGTTTGATGTGGAATCTGAATGATGCCTTGCAGTAATTGACGTGCTGTCACCGTAAACCATCGTAAGACTTCTTTGAGACTAGCTTCTAAGACACGAGCACGTATCTGTGGATTTTTTTCGCGACTGATACCGTACAAGGCACGAATCAATTTTAATGGGAAGATGAGACTGAAGGGACGTCATGTTGACAATGTGTGAGACAGAGTCCAAGTGACCGAGGTTTTTATAGATTTTTTGGGGGGTGATTAAGTCGACGACGGAGACGTGTACACGATAGGTCCTCCGTCTTGGCACCAGGGGTGAAACAGATGGGTACGAAATCGCAAAATAATCGGGAGTGGTGGGTTTTAAATCCACGAGTAAATAAGCGTGTGGGGTTTGAGTGGCATCGTCGTACGCATGAATCAGCCAAGGCGTTCCTAACTGTTTGGCTAAGACTTGTACTTGCGATTTATCTCTAGGGCTTTTAAACAACACCAAGTAATGAGCATTGAGACTGATGGTACGATGGGCTTTACTTTGTTGAAACAAATTTTGGGTAATGTAAATGACACTGGTATTACGATGATGCCCTTTGCGCGTAAACCAGAGTTTAATTTCTTCTTCGTCTTCTCCTAACATGTCGTCAAAATAACCAAATGAGTTTGACTAGGGTCAGACACGATCCCGTCGTCCTCGCCAGGAATGCCTTCCACAAAGACGATGGAATCACCTTGACTTTCTCGCAGAAGGCTGTACGCCGATTGCCACTCTTTATAGCACCACACGATTCGTTGAGGAGGACGATCGATCAAATGATGTTTATGTTCGATCAAACGTTTGACAAATTCGGTTTTGCCTGAACCGCTTGGTCCAGCAATGAGCATGTTAAAGGGATGGCGGAGATACAAGGCCTCCCAACTAGTCCGATCTACGTGTTCGTCAATGACTTTGACAGTGGAGGAAGAGGGAGCAGAGACAGTAGAGGTAGCCATAGTAGTAGTAGTGTAATAAAATGTCACTTGTGACACGAAGACAAACAAGACAAGAGTTTTTATACTTTTTCAGGACACGTTTATCGTCATCTTTATCAGTGAACAACACGAAAGACAAAAATACATAAAAGCCATATGGTTAAGTACAGGAATAAAAAACACAACAAAACGACCATAGTGGAATATAAACAAGTCTCTGTACAACATTTTTTGTGATCAAGAGGTGAAATCGTAGGAGTAGTGTGTAATGTTCTGAGAGTCTGTACATTCCTTGGTTCAGTCACACAAGGGTCCTCCCGAAATGGTCTTTCAGGAATGTCAATGACAGTCCTGTCTTGAAGAGAGTGGTTTTCCTCGGTGACAGACTGTTCTTCTGGTATGGACACTAACACAGGTTTAAAAGTGACTTTTTTCACGGAACGTTTTAATGTTTTAGGATGACAAATCTTGGGTATAGTGTGCCACTTCTTTAGCCCAAGCCTCAAACCCCCAACTTTTCCAGTCACGTACATCTGTCCAGTGAGGGTGTAAGTCACAAGCTACACACACGTCGTCGTACACATCTTCAGTACCTAAAAGTTGACGAATCTTGTTTTCCCGTAGAGGTTGAGAAGTATCCAAATGAAAGCGCAAAGCTTTGAGCAGAATGAGTCTCTCGTGGACATTTAAAGGCATCACTTTCATGTTTTGTTTTGGAGTAATAGGTACTGTTCGTAAAGAGTCCACAAAGAATCAGCTGGTAAACGAAATCCCAGAAAGCAAGTCACTAAGACACACACTACACGTCGACCCCAATTCAATGGAGACAGTTCTCGTAATAGGCGATGGTAATCCTCCACCGTTTGAATACTGTCATTGATTTCCTTCCACGGAATCTGTTGTATCACGAATGATAAAGGTCGTGGCACGGTAGAACGTTTTTATACCCTCTTTTTTCGGCAGCTATAAGTGTACTTTTTGCACAGAAGTGGTCGTATTCCGTCGACGTATCTAAAATATTTAGTCACTAACTTGTACATCACACGTCGTTCAGAAGTTTCCTCTTTATCTAAGCTTACATTGTGTACAAGATTTTGGTAACCCTCTAACTCTTCTTCTGGAATTCGATGCAGTAAGTGTACCTGGTAGTAAAAATAATCACTATCAACAACACAATCCTTCTTGCTCACGAGTAGTTGATCAATGTCTGACCACTGGAGCACTTTCATCAGAATCAATCCTCTTATAGCATTTAGGTACCAGTGGTTCCAACATCGGTGACGTAACGGATGCAATGATTCTTTTCTTTTCACTTGTATTTTGACGAACTCACAGTAAATGCATTCTCTCAATTCCACAGGCAAAGCACGAATGTTCTCTTGTAAAGTATCCATAACCCTGTCAGTCAAACACTTCCTAGAGCGAAAGTAATGAACGTAGTGGGTAATTTCTGGCCACTGCCATTCCAGGAAACGGTCAAGAATGTCAATAAAATCTTCAAATGTAAATGGTCTAAAGCGAAATAGTAGAACGAACGCACACTTGATCCAGACAAATCGGACTTGTTTGTTGACTTTGGTCAATTTCCTCTTATGAATTTCTCGACACAAATGTTCTACAGTTACTAATTGAGATTTGACTCTGGCAAGTCCCTGCCATATGTCCTTGTAGATCTTCTCTTGCAATTCGTTTGGTAATCTTTGAAGATTATTTTTTACATCGGGTTTAAATACTTGTCTAGGGATTGTCCAACGTTGGACTCCTAACTCCGTAGCTAGCTTTTTACACAACATGGTAGGGTCACTTCAATGACGAGGTCCCACTAAAGGCAGGTAGTGACACTCTGGAGACCATTGAGCATGTTCCAGGTAAGCGCAATCTTTCTTCTCCCACTGGTGAAGTGAGACACCGCAACTGAAGCACTTGACTTTATCTCCTTCGCCCAAGTAGATAAATCCAGCTCTGGCTAATTCTTCGGGGGTAGGTCCTCCTAGATATTTTGGCCATTTTCCTTGGAAGGTTTGCAATCGACTTTCAAAATCACAGTATTCTGGCAAACGCACAGGGAACGAATATTCGTCTTTCACAGGTTCATTTCGATGAGGGTACGGTGAAATCCTTAGGAGTTTGCTCAGTTTTACATGACATCCGTAGGGTGGTAGTCGCTTGGTTTCCTGTGGAGGTGGCCATCCACCATGAAAACCAGTAAAGTGAAAGGGTGTGCGATAACGAGTGGCATCGCTTTCACATCCGTCAGGTTTGACACGTACAGCATCACTTTCCATGGTAGGCATGGTAGTAGAAGTAGTAGTTATAGCAAAGTTCCCATGATGATGTGGTACTGAATCACTAAGGTCATAGCGTACGGCATCCCCTCATCGCAAGGCACAGCATCGTACTTGAGTTTACTCTTACTGGATACTTGCTGTGTGAATGGATTCATCTTTCTCGCTTATCAATGGTAGTCACAATGAACTATCGACCTTGAACGTTGTCCCTTTTTATATGCTGACCAATATCGACATGACCGTACGGTAAAGTGAAGTGGTTGGGAAGCCGAACTCGCTTCTGGTACACGATTTGATAAACTTTTCCAAGGGTCGACTGACGATTTGGTGTGTGGGTAAACGTACAATCTTGTGCGGTTCGTGGGTGGTCACTTTAAAGTTTCGATCCTGTCCAGACTGCAAGGCTTCTTTCAATATGCTAAAGTTCACCACTCGACTGGTGCGATAATTAAGAGTCAATCCTTTCACCTTACACTCCGTGTGCACATCTCCTTGATTGTTCCGGTATTCGTAGCCGTAATTTTTGGGACCGCCACTTGCAAAACTGAGAATCTTGTGGTCGGGATGCTCGTCCGTCCAGGCTCCTAAACGGTCTCCTTCGATGATCAGGTAAGGTTGACCCAGGCGATCAATGTAGATGCAACCGTCCGTGTCAAAATACAGCACACGATCTCCTAACAGTTCTAAAGCTTCGTACAGTTTTAAGCGAGCATGGGCTGTCACGTAAGCCGCAATGATGACATTTCCAAATTCGTCGGCTTCTACAAAGTCCAGTTCTTCTTCGTAATTGATTAAGAGTAAGTCCTCACGAACAACGTCCACGTGTTTCATGTATTTGGTTTTGTCGTGAATCATCTGCAAGTATCGGAAAGGTTCTGTCAAATACTCCGTCTTGGGTAAACACGGTCGTTGTGCCATTTTGCCCCACAAACAATTCACCATCACTTTGGCAAACGATCGCCTTCCTTCGTTTTTCTCGATGTGGCCTAAAGTGATGCCTTCCTGCTTCCAGTATTTCTCTTTGAACTTTGTTTGGTCGTCGGGAGTGTGACACCAGGAAGGATATCCGCTAGCTTCTTGTTTCAGTTTCAAAAAGGCATTCACGTAGTCTGCAAAAATGCCTTTTTGAGAATCGTCGCCTTTGTGGTATTTTTCTGTCTTGGGAAAGTGGTAAATTTCGTACACTTCTAACAGTTGGTATCCCAAGTCCAGAGCTTTAAACAATTCCACGCTGACCCACGTTCCCGTCAAGGCTCGTTCTTCCTGAGTGTGCTGACAAGGGTGGTCTTGGTTGCACGTCTCAGCACAAGTATGACACAAGGGAAACATCAGTTTTCCTTGGCAATGATGTGGTAAAACGGGATGGTACAAGTTCGTGGGAGGCAAGACTTTACACTTGATCAATCCTTCGTATTGTCGAATATTGTCCACGTCAATGTGTTCCGTCAGCAATTGTGGGTGCCCTGCGGGAAAGTGACAATATTTGCACACGTACGGATACAGAGAACACATGTCCAAGTATTTGATTTCTTCTCCTTTCTCCTCGTCGACTTGGTACAGCAAACAGGTGGCATTCGTCCGTCCTCCGTACAAACTGTCCCGCGGGTTCAGAGGGTCCACCAGTTTGTAACTTTCCACGATACGCTTAAACTCGGGATCGGTTTTCAATCGCTGATCGTACTCGTGTTCCCACATTTCCACTACTTGGTATCCTTGCTCTTCTAACTTCAAGCGTCGCTGCCAAGTGGCCTGGTACAAGTCTTCCATGGTCCGTTGTAAAAACTGGTTTTTAGTGTCACGTTGAGGGTAGCAGATGGGACATCCGTGAAATAAGCACCCGTTAAACTCGTACACAATCTTGGGGGTTTCTAAGTCCCAGCCGTCTACCGAATACCTTCCGATGGTCTTTTCGCCTCCTCCGTTGCGAGCATGTTGGATCCATTTGTCTTCCTTCTCACACAAGTAATGTAACCAGCGTAGGGCTTTGACTGAGTATTGACGTTTGACAAAATTGGTCGTTTGAGGACTGATGACAGCTAGGGTGTTTTCGGGCATGAATCGCTGACGATACACTAAGGAACACGCTTTGGCAATGGCACAAGCTTCTTTCAAAGGATCGATCCCTCCGTGTTCCATGAACAGTTCTCGAAATTTTCCACAGCAGCGACGTAAAATGTCTACGTCGGAACGACAATATTTTAATATTTCTTCTTGAAAGTCAAAAGGGTCCGAAGCGTGAGTCTGGTACCATGCGTAGAAAGCTTCTCGTTGTTCGGTACGCATGTTGTCGGGGTCGTAGTAGTGAGCCTCAGGCAAATGGGGTAGAACGGCGTGTTGATTGGTTTCGGTATTGAAAAAGTGCGGAAAATAGCCTTTGGCCATTTCTGTCATGCCAAACGTTTTAGGCATGCGGCTCAAAGGCATAGCCAAGTAACTCATTGAATCTTTAAACTGTACTTGTCCCACTTGCATGGAAATGATTTTGGCTCCGTTCAAAGTTACTTTCGGACGTTCGGTACTTTGTTCCGTATAGTATCTCAACAGAAATTGTCCATCGTATCCCGAGAAATTGTGAGCCATCACCGTGGCATGGCGATGACAATCTCCGTAACGTTCGATATCTTCTTGGCTCCACGTCTCGTCGATAGGGTTTAAGATCCATTGGGCAAAATCGGCCAGTGTGTTCGATCCCCGAAAGATTTTTTCACGTCCTCCAGGAATCTTGCTGCAGTAAGGGCAATGAGTCAAGATAGGCTCTTGGATGCACTTCTCGCACGCTCGGTGAGCCACGCAGAAATTAGGAATGTGAATGCCAGTCTCTTGCATGCATTCGAAATCGAAAAAGATGAAATTCCCTTTCTTCTTCTGGTCATTCTCTTCTTCTTCTTCATGTTTGGAATGGTATTTTTGAATGTAGCATTGGTGTTCCAAGTTCACGGTTTGGCGACAAATGTGACATCGCTTCTTTCCTGAACAGACGTGCGCCTTGGCATTGTTGGTACGTATGCCTTGTCCACAAGTAGGGCACAATCTCAAGAGCTGACAAGCACATTTCTGCTGTGAACCTTGCGTCTTTAGGTGTTGTTGGTAACAGGCAGGACTGACAAACGTGCGCTGACAAGCAGAGCAATGCACTCGTTCTTGTCCTTCGTCCAGATAGGGTGTAGAAGCTAAACATCCTGAGCATTTCGATCCACAATGCTTGTGTTGCTCTCGATTGTTATAGCCATAGTCACATTTCTCACAGTAATAACTGTATGACAGGAATGCAGTGATACTGGTAATGGCATCAAAATGTTCATCGTGATAATAGACGTGAATGTATTTTCCGTCTTTAAAATCTTGACCTCGAAACAACAGAGGTCCGCGCACTTCTTGAGGGTGAACTTTCAAGGTGTAACGTGGAGCCAAGACGTCTTGCAACTTTTGCATTTCAGGAATGCCGCAGGGTGTGTCTTTAGCTAACCCCGCTTGCTGTAACAGGAGTTCTGCTTCTCTTTGTTGTTTGGCTCGGTCCGATCGTTGAATAGTTTTCCAGGCTCTTTTCCATTCTACCGTATCGTTCTTGTCAGCATACGTTTGTCCCACCACGATGGCACGGGCTAAGCACATCTTGTCTTTTGGATTGTTAATTTGGACGAGACTACGCTTGAGGTTACGCAAGTTGTCTACCAACATCAACTTTTTTTTACCTGTCCCTTGGGGAAGAGACACGTGGGTCATGTACAGTGTCGCTTTTCCGTCCGTGATGTGAAATTTGTCGTTAGATTGTTGTACGTGTTGAATCTTGTCCATGATTTTGGAAGGTGTCAATTCTGATGGACTGCTAAACTCGATCCAAACGGGAGACTTCAAATTGTCGTGATGAATAGAAAGTCTCAAGCGATCGTCTTCTTTGGCTCGACATTGCCGTTTTAGTGTGGTTAACAAAGAATCCCACACATCGGTGATGAACCCTTCTGCTTTTTCCAAGGGTACGTCAGACTTGAAATCTTTAAATTTCACTGCGTACGTGTAGGCTGTGGTTCTAAATTTTCTGGAAGAGCGTTTGTCCGTCTCCCGAATGTGGTAGTACTTTTCAGGGTTTACGGATGGTAATGGACTTTGATTTGGTGTAGACTCTTTAGGCTTCGATTCTGGTTCACTCATCTCATCTTCAAAATCGCTGGCATGATTTTGTGCCAAGACTTCAGCTACTGTGCGAGGCGATAAATCACGTTTCTGCCTCTTACTTTCTTCTTCTTCTTTCTTTTCGAAATGATGCGATCGTTTCATCTTGACGGCAAAAAGTCAAATGACTACCTGTGAAACACCATGAATCCCTATATATCTGTGTCAGACCGGGGCATATATAAAGGGCTAGTGACTCCCCTCTCAGTATTCATTTCGCTCTCAAGCCGACCAGCACAATGGAAGAACCCACACAGATCGAACTTCTGATTAGAGCATTGCGAGGTGTGATAAGAAAGTTTTCTTCAGACAAGCCGACGGACTACTCTCCTTCCTTTCGAGATAAAAGTCAAGATACTTGCTATATCTGTCAAAAGAAAGGGCATTGGGCTACAGAATGTCCAGACTGTCAAAGAAGCAAGGCCAGTGTCAAAAGAAACAAAAGTCAAGATACCTGTTATCATTGTCAAGAGAAAGGACATTGGTCTTCAGAGTGCCCTAAGAAACAACAGGAGCAGGAGAAGGAGGAAGAAGAAACAGAGGTGACCTCGACAAAAGAAGAACCCCGACACGTTCAGAAAGAGAAGACAGAAAAGAAAAGAAGACGAGAAAAATGTGAGGAAGAAGAAGACGAAGAAGAGGAAAAAAGTGTAAAAGTGAAGAAATTGAAAAAACAGAGAGAGTGAAAGAAAAAAGACACAGAAGAAATCTATGAACTTTTTTAAAAGAGTTGTGTTGTGTTATGTTGTGATATTGAATTGTAAAAAATTTGTAACAGAATAGACCAAACTGAAAAACGTAAGTGTCTCTTGGTTTTCATTATTTAGAAATAATAAGGACCTACACTCATACACTCACAACACGTACATCATAGGGTTAAAGAAGGGACTTTGAGTTTTAATTGATTTTGGCAAAATGAATAGTCACTCTTTTCGAGAGTATTGGGTAGCCCTGAAAAGGACTGTTGAGTGTTTGTTTTTTCCTTAGAACAAACTCAGGAACGAGAATCAATTCGCTTTAACTGTCTTAAGCCTTTGCCACGGCCAAGGCCTACTTGTGGACTTGCTCCTGTCAATGATCTAGTAGATATCACTAGGGGTGGTATCTCTGGTGTAGTCACAGGGTTAGGTTGTTTGGCTCGGGAAGGTCTTTTTCTCTTGGGTCGTAATAAAGAAGTCTGATACATTTGTTTCAGACTTCTTAACTCGGCCAAAATGTCCAAGAGTACCGTGACCGTTTGACTTTCGCTGTTCTCCTTCTCTCCTAGACTTTGTTTCTTCTCTACTGCTTCTTCTTCTTCCTGTTGTTTCCTTCTTGCCTCTTCTTCTTCTCGCTGTCTCTGTTCAAGAAGAAATGCTTGCTCTGCTTCTTTCTGCTGCTGTAAAAATTTCTCCAATTCTTCTCTCTGTCTTTGTTTAAAATCGTCGACACGTGGTAATGAAGGAGAAAGTGGCGAAGGTACTGGTACCGGAACAAATTCTTGGGAAGAAGATAAAAAATCCACTAAATCCCAGTTGAAATCAACCTCTTCGGGAAGTAGCACTGTGTTCACTTTGGTAGCTGCTGCTGTACCATTACTTCTCGTCTCCACAGCCGGTGCACCCCAATTCATTGTCTTCTTAGGTTCCGTCATGTTTTACAAAACACTACCGCATCGATTCACTGCGCACAGACGCTAGTGTGCCTATATAGGAAATGTGACGTCACAGGTAGCTCTCTTCGGATTGGAAGACAGACTCCGCGAAGTGACTGAATTTTGTAACGCGTGTTGGGATTGGTGAACCCTTTCAATCCGTTTCGATCCGGTCTTCCACTATAAATCAAACGCGGTTCACTTCATTCCCTTCACCTGTTCTCGTCACAGAGAAGATGTTGATCGACGTAGAATCCTCTACTTTGGTATCCTCAATGCTGTTCCGTACAGACTTACCCATGTATGTGAAAACAAAATGGACTGTCATCCGGATCACCGGGGCCACTCTTTGGAAAAGAAGATGTTATGTGGAAAGACAAGGCTGTCTTAAGCGGACTCTCATCTACGGACCAGAAGTGAGACACAGTTTAAGACAAACTTTGAGAAATTTGAGGAAGATAAGAAGACCTATGCGATGTCCTGTATGTTAACAGAATGGTGTTAACATCACATAACAAACAACGGCCCTTTTCAGGGCCACTTCCAATGCCTCGAAAAGATCTTAATTTTCATTTTATCTCCACCCTAAACGAATATATATAAAAACCCTTCCTCTACTAAAAAAAACACGAACGCTCTTGATTCGTGTTTGTCTATAGCCCTCTCTCAGGTAGCCTGACGTCACAGTACTTCTCTTTTTGCTACATTGTTACCAGTGTGACGTCATGCCACCTGTCGCTTATCGCTCTACAAACCCACAGTCTCCTAGTCGCCGCTCTACAAAATTTCCATTGTCGCTATACAGGCCCAGGGTGTTCTAGTCCTTCTACTCAATTTTCCATTGTCACTATACAGGCCCAGGGTGTTCTAGTCCCTCTACTCAATTTTCCATTGTCGCTATACAGGCCCAGGGTGAGATTTTATTTCTTGTCGCTATACTGGCCCAGGGGGGGTCTGTAATGCTAATTCCCATTGTCGCTACGGTACCCCACTATACTACTTCTAAACGTAATCATCTGTCATTGTCATTACCAAATTCATCTAAACAGGTTCCTAGTGAGCTAAATACACCCTTTTTCAAGTTTGTATGGCATGGGTCAAAGGACAAATTCAAAAGAGATATTGTCGTGAATGATTAAATATGATATATTTAAAGCAGTGAATGAGTTGATAATCAGAGGACATAGAAGAACGATGTTGTGATGGATCTAAATGTAAAAGCTTGTTACAATTTTAGTATCAAATGCTGATAATTTCTTTCCATATTTTCTTAACACAGTGAAAAAGGATCTAAATACCGTCTCCAAAGCATATTTAGAGCTAACTTGATCATGGCAATGGTCACAGCTGAACATTTTTAGAAACAAAAATATTATTTCATCCTTCTATTACAATATATAGAAAAAATGTACATTACAAAACATTGTTTCAAGAAAGATATTAGATTTGTTAATGATTATCTTAATGTGGATGGTTCCTGGATAAATTTGGATAGTTCTAAAAACTGATTTTCTACTAACATTAATTTCCTAGATATTCAAGGCATAGTTGCAGTATTAAAGCTATATAAACGAGTTTAGTATCAATTGCGACTCAAATCTGCAAGAGCCTTTTATAAATATTGCTGTGTATACCATTATAAGAAATTATAATGGGTGTAGAGGTATATATGAAAACTGATTGGAAACAATGAAGTACCAACGTGTAGAAAAAAAATGTAATAATGAATTTGTCAATTTAGAAGATGACTACTGGCAGAAATATTTCTTCTTACCATATTAAACTTCAAAGTGGCCAAATTTTAGTTGGTTGCTGCTGTCAATACTACACAGACTGTTACGTACGAACACATTCCTCAAAAGAATCAGAATGATCTCAGACGAGCACTGTACTGTTTGTATGTTGCATACAGAGAAAATTTTTCATACTTTTGGGACTGTAAAAATAATAAATTTTGTATATGATTTTACAATGTATAAAGGTAAATGTAGCCATGCAAATAATTTGGAATTCACAAACACATATTGTCTTTTGAATTAAAGTAAAACTCAGGCTGATGATATAATTAATCTGTATGCAAATAACTATGTTTATAAAAATAGGTTTAATAGAGACATGCCGAATTTTTTTATATATATATGTATAGATAGATAGATAGATAGATAGATAGATACATACATACATACATACATACATACATACATACATCAACGATCTGTATGTGAATAATACCGTTAAAAAAACTGGGAACGAAACTTTTTCTGAAGCTAATTTGCAAATCTTGTTCCGAGCTAAATAGTCTCTGTGCGAAATAAACCAATAAGAAGGATGCTTTTGTTTCTTTCATAAATGACTACGACGTTATTTATCTCTCTTTTCATTCTCCTTCTTTACAATTTTGACACTGTATATTTACAGTCGCTGTATATCTCGGTTTACGGTCTATGATTGAACAAGAAATCTTACACGGGATAGAGTGATAGCTAAATATTTTTACACAATTTGTTGAAAAATGGGCGAAATTACACCTATTATCACACCTATGACTGTAATAAGGTTACATAAGTAAATATAATATTGAGTGAAGGAGAATAATATATATCAGGAAACCATTTGGTCGTGGCAAATTTTAATTCGATACATTATAGACTTTTCGTGTCTGCCTAAATCATTCAATACTAGCTTGCTAACTATTAAGGTAGTATTCTCTCTCTCTCTCTCTCTCTCTCTCTCTCTCTGACAATGTATTACATAAACAAAAATTCGGACCTTGTCACTCGCACAGTGATTATAACAGTGTAACATTTGTCACCTTTTCTCATGTCAATCCTCATTCAAAGATTTATCACTTAATGTTGGTCATAAATCAACTCCGTCGAATCGGTCATACGGCACTCTGATCAAAACTTTATTGCGTATTTACCTTGCAGCAGTTATCCTAAAACAGCTTTTTATTCACAGCAATCGTCAATGGCCCCTTGATGCACAAATGTCTATTGTGAATAGCAAACTAAATTTTAATTAAAAAGGTCTCTAAAATGCAGTTAACTAATATTGAAAATAAAGGTTTGATCAGCCTTATATTCCGCGGAAAGAAGTGATGGGTGGACAGGCAATCAAGTACATCGGTTTCTTTGTAACTAGAAGAGAAGGTTAGATTGGTAAGCAGGGAAGTAGGTATTGAGAAAAGTTGATTAAAATATAAAAAATATAAAAATAAACAAGGACTAAGAATAAATGTTCATTAGAAGAAGTGAAAATGCAACATCTATAAATATATATCGTAGGACTGGATATATAACACTATTAAACTATAGGTAACAATTTATCACATGGTGAATTAAAGCAAGCTATATGGTGGTTTAAGTACCTTAGACGAATATAGTTAGGTCCTTACCTTTATGCTGACACAGTCATATGTATATTCATATTTGTGATCATACCGATTAACAAAAAGTATAGTAAATTTGATTTTCCTCTCTTGACCGATTATTTTCGGTGATACAAGTACAAACTAAGGTGAAGTTGAAATGATTACTTTATCTTTATCAACATTCAAAGATTGTTTTTCTTGATGATTTCGACCCCTCATTCACATGTAGTATCACTACTCAGGGAAGAAATTAATGCGGTTCATGCAGTAAACAGGTTATTAAATGCGAAGATATATGTTAGCACGCAGATCGATGATCTTTCCAGATACCCGATGATCTTTCCAGATAATTGACTACTTTGAAACTTGACTCAGAGGTATCTTGTGGAATTATTTTCGTACTGGTTATTGTGATGAAATTCCCGATTGAACTATATCATCACCATCTTGAGGTTTCCTTTGATATATGACCCTATGTGAATAATATTCCTATTTAGGGACCGAGTGCAATATCAGTTGGATCATCTAGTTATGTAAAACATCATGCAAAGCCAACGAGTAATTGTAGCTAGAAAAAGACGTTTCGTTACGTATATTTGAAAGCCAAATCTTGAGTTTGTAACAAATGCACCGTTGTTCTCAATTTTTTAAGTTAGATCGGGATCGATCAGATAAATTAAAAATCCCACCAGAAGAGTACAAGAAAGTTTCTACTGAATTATATGTAATTAGTTAAAGGTGGACGAATATTCGAAGGAAAGAATATTTTTACATGTCAGTTTTTCTTAAGGTTAATTGTAATTGCAGTAATTTAGTTTTCATTTTGAGGAAATCCAATAAAGATTGCAAGGACACGTTTTACTATCACGACATTGACGATATCAAGAGCATTATATACGCATATGCCTTATTATGACGTAGACACTGCTTTAGCAAATAGATAAATGTTATCTGTAACGGAGATTCTCTATCAGAGAAGGGGAAGTTCTGCAACAATTGATTGCAATGATCATAAATGGCTGCATAGCTTATTTGCTGATGCATACGGCATTGTCAAGTGGTGAAATCAAATTTAACGAAAAACAGAAAAAATAAAGTGCATTTTATCGTGCAGTTCACTGCAGTAAAATCCTGTGGATACATTGAGGTATAGCAATACATTTTTTTTACGCCGTTCACCCACAGACATCTTGATCTCAGGTTATGGAGTAACACTACGGATATTATTGTGCTTTCCATTCCCAAAGCATACTTATTATTGTAATGCTGCAATGTTCTGTGCTGATTTTTTAAATTTATTTATCGAGGTGGGAATCCAGTTTCACAGGACACTCATTACTGCTTGGAACCTAATTATGCTTATATATAAACCCTTATATAATAATAATAATAATAATAATAATAATAATTTAAATTCTCTAACATGTATGATAATGCTATTTATTCGCATTTATAAAACTTATGTTAACATTATCAAGCATTCTTCTGTAGTAACAAGGGATGGCACTTTCCGTTCTGTTTGATGTATCATATATATATATATATATATATATATATATATATATATATATATATATATATATATATATATATATATATATATATAAGATAAGACAAGCAAAGGATGAATAATGAGTCTCTAAAATAAAAGGCAATCCTTCTCTAGACAGAGGTACCTTCCCTTCCCAACTACCAAATGGAACATCGCAACCGTGATCCCTAGGTTCAAAAAGGAGACAAATTCAATCTATCACATTAGAAACCACTGTCTCTGTAGAGTACATTGGAAGATATTTGAAACAAAAGGTTTTAAGAATGCTTGTAACCGTCTGCAGTATAATCAACTTATTTACCAAGTACCAATCCGGTTCGATCCTGAAACATTCTACTTTTTGTCAGTTGATTGTATCACAAATTGTTTAGAGCTATTGATTGTACTGACATGATTTGCATTTCATGTAATCTTTCAAAAGCATTTGGCACAATGGATTGATTCATAAACTCTATGTTTATGGTATAAAACTAAATCGGTTTAATAACTATCTTCTTTGGGGAATCAGAGGTTCGTGTTGTTGTTCTTCCTGCTGCTGTGGTTACTCATCATCAGGGACTTAGTCTTTGTCCTCGTGCTTGCGCATTTTCTTCTGCACTCTCATCTAGTTGTAGATGAGACGCAACAAATCCGTCTGCCTTTCTCTTACTCCCGCACCCATGCCTCTTCATCTTTATTTTCTTCCATGACTTTTCTCGCAAACTTCCTAGCAATTTTTAGCTAGGCCATCCCCCCTCAGATGGTGCCTCTTGTGTGGGTAACACTCCAATTCTTTCACCCAACCCAAGATGAGCAGCTCCAGTGTATGAAGTGCAAAACTGGCGAACGCCTTATATGCTTTATGCACGGAACTGACGGAAAACATCCCTACGAATACAAATCAATAAAAACTGCGCGTACCTGAAAGATACCATTTTTTTTTTTTTTTGTTGTTTTTTTTTGTTTTTGCACATTGTCGGTTTAACATTAGACAAAGTTTAGGGAGTGTTTATATATAAACACTACCCAAACAGATGTTCTGTTACACTAGAGCAGAGGGGGACTTTAAGTTTTTATATGTACACAGCCATACAAAATATACAAAAGGTTGGAAGTGTTTTGAATAGTATCTCTTTTCTAAGGTATATGGTTGGTTCCGAAAAGTGCCGTTGGGTTTCTGTCCTGGACCACAGAGATGTTTATGACGACGATATCCAGAATGGCAGGGTCGCACTGTTGGCGTCACCATATCACATGGCTTTATCTTTCTGTAGGAGGCAGGAAACTCCTCTGTCTACATCTTAAGCTCCACCATCTCTTCTTCCTGCTGCTGTTACTGTTCTTGCTGCTGCTGCTGATGTTTCATTTCCCTTTCTTCTTTTTTACAGATCATTTCCTCTCGCAGGACATTTTCTATTTGATCTTGTACCATTTTGAGTGAAATGATAAACATCTTCTCCGTGTTCTTCACTATCAAGCGATATCTTACCCGATGTATATATACCAGGGCTTCGCCCAATTTTGCAGTCTTCGATGACATAGTGGCAAGTCAACAATGGGTGGCAAGACTGGCGAACGCACCGCTTTTTATATATGAGAAGCAAGAACATGAAGGAAAACATCCATCTGATTCGGTACGCAAATGTGAAAGAAAACATGGTTTTATACAAAGATCGATAGTGCGAATGTGGAATAGAATGTCAACACAATTTTTTTGCAACGAAGCATAAACCTCACCATGTTTTCAAACTGAACACGGTTAATAATAATAAGACGCTTCACTAACTCAAACAGAAATATATACTGATACATTAAATACAAACGTATCTACCAGGCTGACGACGTTGTGGAGTCGATTCTGAGCTAAAAATATAGATAGCATAATGTTAACAAAACCATCTTTCTATTTTATCATCGTTCCTAGAGTGCTCACGATCAAAACAAGCCATTAATGTTTTAAGGGAAGTCTAAGACTTCGTTGATGAAGTGTATTATTTCCATTACTCACAATTTATATCAACAAAGTAAAGCGCATTGCACCATCATTCTCAATGACCATTATGCGTTCTTCTTTAAAAGTCTAAAAGATAAATTTCAAGTGCAAGTGTTAGCAAGACAGTTAGGAACACCTTGGCTAACTATACGTATAAGGATGCCACTCAAACACTATCATTGATTTAAAAACTTACAGTTTTGATTATTTGAAATTTCTTACCAATATGTTTCACAAATGGTGTCAGGACGGAGGTCCAGTCATTTCCGCGTCATCCTTGGCGTCTGTCTGACAAAGTTATACAAAAATTTTTCACTTCTTCTCTTTCTAAAATTATTTAACATATCATCCTTTCACTTTCATTGTCCTGCCAAACTGATGTGTGCATTGTGTGCCATCAGTCACCAATAAATGCATAAATGCAATTAATTTGTTAGAAGCTAGTCTCAGACAATTGTTACGATGGTTTACTTTGACAGCAGCACAATTACTTCAAGGCTTCATTCAATACAACATCAAATAAAACGTTATATTGTTGTAAAACCATAAAGTAGCGTTGACACAACTGGCTGATCTAAGAATAAATAACGCAAACCAGAAACAAACCTGGTGAAATTTTTCCTGATGCCAAAGCTAAAGAAGGCAAATCCACAAAGAGACGGCACAGAAAATAAGACAGGTGGTGCAGCATGTTCACGCTCATTAAAGAGAAAGGATTACGCAACCTAACCCAACCCCCTAAAAATCCAACTTCTGACTGAATTTTCAGTGAGGCCATCCCCCTCACCTGATGCCTGTTGTGTGGGTTACACTCCAATTCTTTCACCCGACCTATTTGAACATATTCAAAATAATCAACCCTCTTATAGCATACAGGTACTAATGGTTCAAACGGCTATGTAGCAAAGGATGTAAGATTAAAGTATACTCCTTTTATGCATCCATACGGATAATACTTACATCCCACGAAGGGAAGGTAGTTACAGCACAGAAACCATGTTGAACGTTCCAGGAAAGCTGATTTTTCCATACTCCCATTCGTGGATCATCACACCACAACTGGAACACTGAGCTCGTCTCCTCGTCCCAGTTCCAAATAGATACATCCTGCATTGGATAACAGTTTGATAGTGATCCATCCATATCTTTAGGCCATTTATTGTACATATTGAATCAACTTTCAAAGTCACAATAGCCAGGCAAAATCATGGGCAACGTGTACTCTTCTTATATCTGTAAATCTCAACGAGCTAGTGGTATTCCTTGCGGTTTGCGAGTGTATAGAGTTCGTGGACAGATACATGCATGGTATCACGTTTGCGAGTGTATAGAGTTTGTTGACAGATACATGCATGGTATCACGTTTGCGAGTAAAGCAGAAAGTTAGGCAAAGTACTCGAACGGCATCGTTAACGAAAGCAGAGTTGCAGTAAAGGTCATGATCCACTGCTGATGTCGCAGAGTACGACAAATTGATCTTGAAGTGCACAGTAGGTCATTATGTTGCTGTGTTGAATTGCATCTTTCTAGGTACGTGTTGGTATTCGCAATGATTTGTCGTTTAGTTTAATGGAACTTTGTTTATACTGGAGATCGGCGTGTCCGTAAGGTAAGATGTTGTGGTCTGGTAGACAATTTGATATACTCTTTTTCAGCCACTTCTAACAATGTTATAATGTACCTCCAATTTTAGGCCTATGGACAATTTTAACTTAGGATTTCTCTCTGTCCACTAAGTGTTTTCCGCATGTCAACCTATGGCATAATTTTAATTTCCGTGTGTCCCCTACTGCCTTCATACAACTACTCTTAACTTATCTGTCCACATTAATTTAAAGAAATGCCCATTACTAACAATGGGAATCCTTGATATAAAGAAGGAAAGTTTTCAATCTTTTGCTACTGTCGGTGATCTATTACTATTATATCTATTTAACAAAGCTGAGGTAAAATTGATATGTAAGCTTTGCAAACGACCCATCCTGTTGTTGTTGAGTTTGAAAATTCAGCACTTTTTTTTTGTTCCATTGACTGTGCAAACTATCAGCACCAAGAAGTAAAACTCTTCGTATCTGTTTGGCTTTGCTTTCCTGTTACCTTTGCTAAACCTTTAGATCAGTGGTTCCCGACTATTCTGGCCACGACTCTAAAGCCTCACGACCCTGTTTCTACACTGATAAATGTTGCCACCCTCAAAACAATCCTGGCGACCCTCGACCCTGTTTTGGGTTGCGACCTGGGGGTTGGGAACCACTGCTTTAGAGGAATATGTCGAATATTCACAACCTGAATAAGAGTTTATTTTAAAACAGAGTCAGACTTATATAATAGAAACCCATATATTTATGTGATTTATATGAGTACGTGTTGTTGCTGCATTTGTATGTTTTCTTTTATTTTCTAATTTACAGGGTTTCTCTATCATCTTCTCATTTTGTATTATTGTATTTCTTTTGATTTTCTCTCCTATTTGTGGTTTCATTTGGCTCCATATTTCACAAAAAACATCACTTCCTACCTGCTATATTGCCATATCACCACCTTGTCAAATGTTTTCATGTCGTTCATTTATTCACTAGTTATGTCCTAAAAATAATTACAACTGCATTGTGACCGCTCAGGTGGCCTAGTGGTTAAAGCGTCCGCCTCGGATGCGGAAGATCGTGGGTTCGATCCCCGGCCGAGTCATACCAAAAACTTACAAAAATGGTACTAACAGCTGCCTCGCTTGGCGCTCAGCATTAAGAGGTTAGTGTTAGGACTGGTCTGCCTGGTGTCAGGATAATGTGACTGGGTGGGACATCATGCTACATGTCTGCGGCATGATGCCCGAGTACTAGACATCACTATAAACTGCCACACTGCAGACATCGTAGCGATATGATTGAAAAATCGTTAAAGCTACGTTAAAAATCCAAATCTCTCTCTCTCTCTCTCTCTCTCTCTCTCTCTCTCTCTCACACACACACACACACACACACACACACACACGAAACTGAAGTCATCGCGGAGAATAAACTGTCTGACTTAAAGACAACATCTAAACACCACAGGCGAAAACTTACGTTCACCGTCTTGACGTTGAGTCAAGTCCTGTCAAAAGCCACGAAGGACATCGCTGCAGATGATATTCTCGATATTGTCATTTGTTAAATGGAGATTGTAAGATATTAATGTTGGTTCCATTATTCACTCTTGCAGAAATGAGAAAAAATATTCTTTCACAGATCGGGATATCTTAAAATTATATTTAAAAACAGACTATATCATCTGTTTGCCATCAGAGTAAATGTAAATGGAATATCTCACCTGAGTGCTAATCTCATTTAATTTATAAGTTGAACAACACATATCCTTTACTGGCCTTGTCGAGTAAATGATTGACGTTATTGGACAAGATTCATAAATCCATTTCAAATGAACAGAAATTAAGATTCTCTTTACTGCTTTTATTTTTCCTATTACAGAACAATGTAGTATAAATGCATTTGAAATGCATTCTGATGCCTCGGTCATTACGCCTTTTTTGCTAACGGTATGACGTCATTTGTGACCTCATAATGCGTTATTATGTTGTTTGTCTTTTTATACTTGCTACCTTTATCACATAATGATTATATTTGAAGTGATAAGAGCATAATATCTTTAAAGAAATGATTTCAGTGATTGTGATTTGTAAGGATCTTTTTTCTTTATTTCAACATTCAAAGTAAATTTGGCGTGGCCTTAGTAAGCCTGCAGTTCAGTAGCAAACGCTGCATCCGATTTTTTTGGATTGTTACTTAATTTTGGACTGCAATCAACAATAATCAACGCACGATTTACCCATCATTTTCAAACACGATTGTGATGTGAGCTATAATGGATTCTTAAAATATGTTTGTCGTACAGTATTACATAGCAACAGGTCATGTTTCTCAGTCACTGATATTTCCATGATTCATGTGGAAAACTAATTTTGAAAAGTTAATAATTGAAATGCACTTTCTGCTGTTTGGAATTCGTTTTTAGCCATTTCTTGATGGCACATCCTTGACTGCCTAAATGCACACCCAAGGGTCTACAGTTGACATATTTTAACAGCTGTACATCCTGATGTGTGTGTGCGCCTAAGTGTGTGCGTGAGAGAGAGAGAGAGAGAGAGAGAGAGAGAGAGAGAGAGAGAGAGAGAGAGAGAGAGAGAAAGAATAAGAAGAAGAAGAAGAAATGAAATAAGCCTAAATTTGGAAAAAGATGTTTGAATAACATGCAAGATGAGATATATTTCATAAATGGGAAAAAGTAGTGAGTTCAAATTAGAATGGGAAATGATTATGAGTTAGACTTAGAAAACCAGATCTGCTGTTCTTGGGCTTACTTATTAAATAAAAGATTATCGTTATCCTTTATTTATCAGCACTTCTTTTTTGTCGTTTTTTCCCTACTGTTTGCTATGTTAGACTAAATTGAACCGCTGTATTTGTATGGGGAAGGACTTATCTAATATTGTGAGAACTTGCAGTTTGACCCTTTTGCATAATTTAGCAGAAAAAAACTACTTTAAAAACCAAACTAAATTAAACTATACATGAAAAATACTACAAAGTTTAAAGTTGACTTTTTTTTTTTTTAAAGGAAACGGCTGAATGACATATAGCAACAATCTATTGACTTCAATGCTCCTTCATCTTCCAAGATGGCATAGACAGGAAGCTTTAAGTCTTTATGGACTCAACCATTCCATACTAAATGGAAAACAACAATATTCTTCACGGTTTTGGAAGTGTTCAGTTGTAACCATCGATGTTGCAATCGTTATTGCATAGGCCTAGCCTAGCCTCGCTATCGACCTAATGACCTAGGGTCATATAAATACATCACGGCATACTAAGAACAGTCTATACTACACGCAGCTGAATAGGGTGTCTGCATTCAGATCTTAGGGTTGAACACCAGGGTGATTAAAATTTAAATAAATAGCGTTTTTTCCTAAGAATGTGCAAGCTTGCTTCTCTCTTTCTCCCCTTTCCGTTGGTCGGTTTGTCTGCACATTTTGCCATCATACATTCGTCCAGAGATAATGTTGCATACCACAGGCGAAAATCCGCTACGATCGTTTTTTCACAGATTTTAGCCAGTAGCATGCGACTATGAGAGAGAGAGAGAGAGAGAGAGAGAGAGAGAGAGAGAGAGAGAGAGAGAGAGAGAGAGAGAGAGAGAGTGGGCGGGGATGTGGGTTTGTGGAGATGAACCATAAGATTAGTTTTGTATTGTCCATCCCTATGTTTTTGTTGGTGGATTTGCCTGCTTCCTGACCAACTAACACAGAGACGGGGAGCAGTCTTCGTACATTTTAATATTTAAACATGTTCTGTTTTAAGCACCTTACTATAGGCTAAAATAGCTAAAAACAAAACAAAGAATTAAGAAGATCACGGTATGTGTATGCCTTAATTCTAACCAAGAAACTTACCTTACGGTCTCGACCGGTTTTTGCAACTTTGTATTATTAATACTGTGGAAACTGTAAACAAATCGTACAGAAAGTATACATTATGACGATACAGATCCTCGTAGGTTATTTGGTGCAAGTTCTAGTTACAGTTTTTCATCCGGCTTAGACTCATTTAATCTCTTTCACTCTACATATTTCCATGTAATTTGTCCCTACTGCACGAGAGAGAGAGAGAGAGAGAGAGAGAGAGAGAGAGAGAGAGAGAGAATTTCAATGAAATTGTGTACCATATTTCATTCATTTAGAAAAAAGGAATATTAATATCTTTTCCTTATGTCATTGATGATTAAGTGGAAATTCATCACTGATCTAGAGAGTATAGAAACATCAGCCTGCTGTTGAAACCATATTTATATGCGTATCCATATTCCATGGGCGCATCAAAATTTCGTATACCAACACTACTGGTATATGAAATTGCTTTATACCAACAATATATGTTGTGTGTGTGTGTGTGTGTGTGTGTGTGTGTGTGTGTGTGTGTGTGTGTGTGTAACAAATAAATAACATTATCATACAGGTCAGAGAATTTCAATTCGTATGATGATGCTATTAATTTATATTTATGAAATTTCTGTTAGAATTATCAAGCATTCTCCTGTAAAATAGAGGGATAACACTTTCCGTTCTACTTTATCTATATATTGGTAATCATCTCTCTCTCTCTCTCTCTCTCTCTCTATATATATATATATATATATATATATATATAGAGAGAGAGAGAGAGAGAGAGAGAGAGAGAGATACATACATACATACATACATACATACAGTTACCCGTCCTAGGTATCTTCGTACACAATATACATTCTATTTGCAGAGTCAAACTATTATATTGTGATATTATCAGAGGAGTGATATCCTTTTGCACAAGCAAGCCTAAGAATCAACAACTACCTACTTCGCATATTGAAGTACGATATAATTTAAATGTTGGCATATCTGCTTATATTAAAACAGGTACTTAGCAAAACAGAAGGCATTATTATTCAGGGACGGCCAAAATGATTTGTATGATTGGCACCTGCAAAGCATCACATAACATCATTAAGAACGTTTGGGGACGCTTGCTATATGATGTTAGCTTCAAGTTGGCATTGCAAATGAAGAAAAGACATCAAGTGTCTGAGAGTCCAAAAATAGAACACTCACGTCGGAAAAATGCAGAAGTGAGGTTGAGAAGACACATTATTCTTGTCTGAATGCTGGAAGCAATTTACCGAGAACCGGAAAAATGCGAATCAAGTACATCCACCTATTACACTGGATTGTATAGGTGAAATCAATCTACTACCACACACCGTTTTGTAAGTTAATGGAAGTTAACGTAAGTTCAGTTAGGACCTCGAGATCAAGTGCAAATGCGACTGGATCGTGCGTGGATTTAGTAACAGTTAAAAAATGTCATAAATAGTACAGAGTTTCAAGACATGAACTATCGGAAGACACGAGCTTTGTAGAAATTGTTTTTATTTTTTATACTCAGTGTACTTGACCTGACAGAGTTTCCGCCGAAGTACTGTTGTTCTCTTAGTAATTTCAACCCTCAATACATAAATTAGGATACAATGAGATTGGTCCTAATCAGGGTGAAAGAGACGGTCTTTATGCACAGAGTTAATGCCTCATCCACCTGTATAAAATATAAATAATGATATCATAAAATACCATAGTTGTGAATACTTATAATAAAACAAAACATAGGAATAGCATTTACTTGACCTGACAAGTGAGTGGGAGTTCATAGCAAAAAACGTTTATGTACCACAGAAACAAATTTATACATGACTTTTCAGGTCCGAAGGTCGTCTTTGACATAAAGTGATGCGCATAGAGCAAATGCAAGCTCTTTCTCCAGGTGATAATTTTCAAAAACACTGTACAAAACAGCTTGATGCTTTTCAAAATATTTGCCATCCAGGCCGTTTTTCCAGACATTTTAATTTTCTTGAATCAACGTTTCAAGTGCTATAGTTGGCTAGCTCTGTTTTCTAGCCGACAATTAGTATTTCACTTTCTACATTCTGTGAAGTAGAAATTGGAGGTGAACATTCCTTATATCAATTTCACATCCGAAACACCTCATTCTCTAATGTATCCATATCTTTAATAATTAAACAATAACAGCTGAAAAGTTATATTATGACTTTAAGTCAAGAAATTTGACGGGATAATTTACGAAACTACCCCATGCCACCTTGGTACAGTTGTAAACGTAATAAAACACTGATCAATATTGGCGGTGATGTCTATATTCTCCTGGTGGTACGCGAACTTAAAGGGATGATGATCTGTTTATCTTGATGTTTCTACAAATGTTGATATTATACGAAATGCTCGAATTATTCCTGACACGATATTTACCACCGTGTACACAAGGGCAAGAATATTGCGTAAACCTACAAGAAAAGCCTGCCAGTTTAATAGACGTGATTTACATAATTTTACAGCTGATTTGAATGTCTGTGTTTCAGATTTCCTACATGTTGATCACTATGAACTCATTGGACATTGCTTCAAAAGGAACTTAACTCGTTATTCAACCAGTCTGTCAAGTGGCTTATGCTTTGTAATGAGAGTGAAATCATCACTCCTTTCGATTCAACCGATCATAATAAACATATCAGGCATTATATAAAGTAAAGTATCAGGCCCTGTCTTAAGTTAAAATAATCCTTTCCTAGGCAACCAGCTCATAGCTTTAATATAAATAGCAATGCCAGAATGGCGCCTGGACTTAGGGGCGGGGGCACTTGCTAGTCATTCACCCAATATTACGTAGACGTGATGCCAAGGAGGCCCTGTTCTGGATCAAGGTAGAAACAATAGAATAACGTCTCCACGTTGTTTGCTCGGTTTTACGTTGTGGTTTTTGTTATCCAGAGGATGATCGACCCACAGTGTTATAGCCCAAATCAATAGGATAATAAATATATGAAATTAATGAATGGAATAAACAGATATCTGAGCAGAGATATAGAATGGAACAGCACGAGCCTCTGTATATAAAATTTAACAATTAAATCAAATATAGTAAACAAAAATACATTGTTCAATACACTTGAAGGATACGCTTCTATTAGAAAATAATTAAACAAATGTTATTACAAAATACAATTCGCAGTTCCGTTTGCATAGATATGACCAATTTCATCATGTAAGAGTGTTTCAACTCAATTGTCAAGCATGACTTTATAACCTGATGATTGTTTCGGTCACTCCAGATTCAACACCTTTAGTTGGTTAAGGTTGATTCATCCCTATGAATTCTGATGTAATGGGGCCTACAGTGACTTCTCCCCTGCATCGAGATTCTTTTCTACGTCACCATTATATAAAATCAACGCAAAAAGTTTGTTAGGTCATTACTACTCGATAAAATATCATCTCTCTCGTAACGTCAGAAAACGTTACCTTATAATACAATGGACACTAACTGCTAATACAGTTTTCAGGTCGCCGTTTGGTTCTTTTCATTCAAACATAGTCCAGAGGAGTAAAGTATCTCTCCAACAGTCTATTTAACATCACTATTCAACCTATAGCATAGACTAGTCTCTTACGCCCTTAATCAGTATCTGGACTAACTGATTCCCGCATGATCTCTAATGCTAATAAAATAGATTCTCGGTTGAAAAAAATCACATCTTTATAAAAAAAAAAAAAAAATTAACAAAGTTCATTTCATGCATTAACTACACTATTCGGTAATTAACAATTCATTGGCAAAACATCCTACCAACTTATGGTTACAATCAATTCATAGTATACACAATTTTTATGACATATAAACGAATAAATCCAATTTTCTTAAGATTCTAATAAAGAAAATATTATATGCAATTATTAGAATAAAGGAGTCATAAAACATTCAAGACAAATAAATTCAAACAATCATCTTCAAAACTGATATACAATTACAATGTGTCAAACTAAGATAGGGTGCGTTTCAGAATCGCCTCTTTACCCTTTTACAGAATCGTCTCTCAAGACTTCCAATACACGTCCTATGGATTTTTATTTAACGAGAAAAATGCTCCTCGGAGTCACGATCTCATCTAACCTGACTAATTCTGCGATGTGGGACATTTATAAAAATTTCGCCTGGGAACCCCATCCCTTATTTTAACTTAGCCAATCAGAATTAAATTTATCCAACCGCTGTCAGGTAAGGCCCGCCCATTCGTCATATTTCCGCGCTTTCTTAAGATACCGATTTCTGCATAGTTTCGTCTTATGAAACATATTTTAACAAGTACAAAAGTTGTCCTTGCATGATTTCAACTTTTGGCATTTCCTGATACATAGAACCAAATTCACCTCGCTATTGGCCAAACAGACCATCTTAAAAAATCAATTATGCCAAATCCAAGAACATTTATTATAAATCAGGCTCTAGCCGTAACTCGTTATCCAAGCACGTCCATCAACTTAACTAGCTATGTATTATGCTGAGCCTGCAACATTCACTCACTTATGTGTTGCTATAACATCTTATCAAATTCGCACTGTTACACTCGGGATAAAGTTTGAAAGCTGATTATTTGTAAACTATAATCGCTGTATAGTATTTAAGCTACGTTTTGAAACACGTTCGTTATTTCGGGCATAACAATAATATAATAACTCTAATTTTTATCTAATAGAACTGTTATAGTGGGACACGCGTTATAGATGAGCACATGATGAAGTAGAGAAAGTATATGAATGTCCGGCCAGATCTATACTTCAATAATTTTCTATGTGTTGCAGAAGGAAGGTGTTACGTGTAGGCTCGTACAATAATAACAAGAGAAAAGAGTGAAGTCAACAAGCTTTGTATATTTTAACAAAATAATTTATAACCCTAGAAAACAATGTAAAAATTGGAAAATAGGACTTACGGTTTGTGAATATTATCCAAACTTTAATCCTAAGAATGAAAAATACAAGTCCTGTCACTAAATAGTTCTATTAGAATCCAGGTTCGAATCTCGACGACGTTCCAATATGGAAGACGATGACGTCAGATGTGGTCCTTGTACAAATAGCAACAATTCCTCAATTGAATCACAGTTTATGTTTCCGAAAAATTCCAGAATAAATTTCCACTGAATTTCTTTCTCCCAGAATTTATAAAACAGTACACTCGTTTGGTTTTCTAGAGAATAAATTATTAAATTCCAAAAACAAATGAACTTAAAAAAGAATCTGGTTTCAACAATAAAAACCTATCCAGCCTTCAAGGTTTCAGAAATACAACTGACTGACGAGCATTCAGGAAGGGTGCTATATCCACCCAAATTATCATCCCGTTCTCGCGAGATAGATTACGTGGTCTCTTAACACTTGAACAACGCAATAAGAAAAATGTAATTTGTCACGTAGCAAGAACTCTTATCTACTCTCACTCTAAAATAAATTGAAAATAAAACATTGTTTATTCAGACTAGAGGAAATGACCTTGGCAATAGCCAATCGTTTTCACGTAGCTCTTACACTACAGCGGACCAAGGTGAACTAAAAATATTGCTCATGTAACACGTTTTACGTCTTAGATAAACAACATTACTAAAAGAAAATATCGAATTACTGAAAAAGAATTTCGAATCCCGTGAAAAAAAATCATTACAATAAAATGTAATGAAACAAAAAATAATTAAAAAAGAATTTTAAAACCTACACACAAGCAATTTAATTACATATGCGTAACAAAGGAAAGATCATATAGTAAATTTTCTTTTATTAGACAAGCCCAACTGAGAATTTCATACATCTAGATCTATCGGCGCATCACGTGACAGCAGATATGGCCTGGTGTCATAAAACTCTGAGTTTAAGTTTGAGACTGAGTTTTTTCTCACTTTGATGAAAAGATAATCAATGTTAGAAAATAAAGTTATTTGTGACTGGCTCTCACACATTCTCAAAATGAAACGCAAGCTCATTGGTTGTATTATTTCTAGGCAGATAGATACTTACTGCTCAGAGCTGACTGCACTTTATAAACGGATATATACCGTACCAAATGAAGCATCTAATTATGAACGGATTCATAAGGTACAAAATGAAACATGTAATTACAAACGGATACATACGGCACCAAATGAAGCATCTAATTTCCTTGCTGCTGTTATTTGTAATGCGTTTGAATGCTAATATTATGATGAAGTTCCGAACTCTAGGATGTGAAACTGAATTTTAAAAATGCTGCAATTTTCCGAAAATTAAGTCAGTTCATCTGTGCAATAATATTAAAGGGAATATATTGTTTGTTGATAGCTTAGTCTGCATCTCTGATGTATTACATTTATTAAGAATCTGTAATCTAAACGCTGAGGCCTAGAAAGTTGTAATTAACATCAAAGTCGCTTCCTTTTTAAGTACGAAGTCAGTTTCTTCTCATCTATTATCCTCAGTACTTGAAATACAAACGAGCGGATAAAGGACAAAATTCGCATAAATATCTCCTCTCTCTGTGGTTTTTTTTAATGTAGCTTCTGTTATGTATATTTAATTTAATTGTTTGTCTGTTAGTTTTAAATTTTTTTATTCCATTACGTGTTATTGTAATGTAATACTGTTTACTGGACTTGACCTTGTCCAGAAATGAGTTCAGTTCTGTCTGACCTGATTGACTTTTATTTATTTTTTTAATATTTCATTGACGTAAACAACTAATAATAGCTTCATTATCCTCTATGGGTATGAGCTCATTGACCAAATTATTATTCAGGTAAACATATTGATTTGGGTCAGGGTTTTGGGGATTCCAAAGTGAATTTTTTAGGGTATTATGTTTTAAATAAACAAGGCTCATTAGATCATTCAAGAAAGTTATTTTCCATTAGATAATGGTTGTTTTTAGAAAATACTAATTTGTGACCTGGGGTCAAACAGAGAACTATATTATATTGTGATTGTGAAGATTTTACCAGTTGTGCTTTAACATCTAGTACTTTAAGTTGTGTTATGTTGTGACCAGTTTGGGCTGAATTTTATTTTTTTCAAGTTATTGAATTCCAGTAATTATTTTCTCTGGAAATACAAAAGTACTCTGACAGAATTCTTGGATAAAGACATTCATTGGAATTTATACTGAATTCAAACCTGGAATAATATTTCTGTGATTCAATAAGAGACTGTTGACACATCAGTACGACGCAGGCCATAACAGACACGTCATCGCCTTCAATTTTAAATCTCTTCGGGACTTGAACTGAATTTTATTCAGGACCTTTTTTTTTACAAGGACTTGTGGCTTTAATTCTTGGATTATTTTTGAATTTAATTCGCAATACTATAAGTTCTTTTTACTTATTTTTCACTTTGTATTCTAGGGAAATAAATTATTTGTTAAATTTTACGAAGCTTGTTGTCTTCGCTCTTTTCTGTTACTTATTTTAAGAGCATAGACTCGCAACACTTCAACAGTTTTTCAGTCTTATCGCTACGATATCTGCAGTGCGGCAGTTTACAGTGATGTCTAGCACTGGGGCATCATGCCGCAGATACGTAGCATGATGTCCCACCCAGCTACATTATCCTGACACCAGGCAGACCAGTCCTACCACTATCCTCTTAATGCTGAGTGCCAAGCGAGGCAGCTGCTAGTACCATATTTTTTTACAAGTCTTTAGTATGACAGGCGACCTCCCGAATCCGAGGCGGACGCTCTAACCACTAGGCCACCGGAGCGGTACTAAATATCTCCTGTTGCGCAAGTTACTTTGTTAACGATTCCATTTTCTAGCATTTTGATATGAAAGATAGGCAGATACACAATCTGAAACAATTTAGCACAGTACTAGAAATAAAAATAAAAACAGAAGCTAAAAAATATCAGGCCGTGTCCGGAACAATCAGAGTAGTTCGAATATCGAGGATTAAGAACAGGAACCCGACTTGATAAAAATCAAAAACGTCTCGATATGGCTGTTTCCTAAAACTCATTGTAATAGTAACAAACCTAATTTATGTACAAGTGGTTCTATACTTGCGTGATATGATACTTTACTGTCACCGTATACATGACTGTTTCCTATCACAATATATGAACTGTACGCGAAAGATAATGTTAAAATTTGCAATACAGTTTGGAAACTCCATAAATTCATTGCCAAAAACAATAGGTGTCTAATCTTGCTTGCAGACTTATCGGGAGACGTAGAAACAGTCTAACAATCATTTCGCGAGAGACTGTATCTGTTATAAATTAATATTATAGCTCTTTGTACAAAAGTCAGTATGTAATTTGAAAAACAATGCTAACGTAAGCAAAGGTTTCCTGTCTTCGTCGGTTTCTTTTGTGTGAATCAGCCACAAGAATCTTCAGGAAATAGACTGAGGTGAAAGTGATAACACATTGTGTATTACAAGTATTTGGGTTGATCAACATCAAATGGAGCAATGATGCCAAGATCATATTCAAATTGCAGCCCTACGTGTGTTGTCATGGTCTAATTGTTCTTTTGACAAGTATTGTCCAGTGTGGTTAGGTGAATAGGAGAAGCTCAATGTCATGAATTCAGTTTTCCTTGAAATCTGCTGTTCCTACTTATTTTCCTAGAGTTTATCAGTAAGGAGGAGATAGAAAACGGGTTACAAGTTTTGGACTTCTATTTTCCTAGAGTTTATCAGTAAGGAGGAGATAGAAAACGGGTTACAAGTTTTGGACTCCTATGTTCAAGCAAAGATTATTTTTTATTGTTAAACGTTCTTGTAGGAAATTATATATATCTATACATTTAATAATTAAAATTTTCTTTCATCGCTTTACAAATACTTTCTCTCTATAGATATATTTTTAAAAATTACTAACACTAGTCTATAAAATAAATAATTGATTTTTGTTCGTCATAAGTAAAAAAACAAAATCTCAGAACTGCAGCACATCCTCTTTTGATCAAGCAAACGCAAGTAACATCTCATGTCAAGTGTGTCACAGACAGTTTAGAGCACAATTTGGCATATATATTCATTTCATTTTATTGTGTTTTGGCTTTCGTCCATGATCAGGGTCATTTTGTAAACAACGTAATTCATAGCATTGTGATACATCCATATTGTTAGCACATCAACACTGTTCCAGACTATTTGCACACAGCACATTCAAGATTGGAATTATATAAAACACCACTGGAATTCATTCGGAATACACCTTACTTTTCGACTCGTGATAGAATATTTTGGACTATTTGGGATTTAATTCACAATATTGTAAGATCTTATTAAACTTTTACTTTGTATCCTAGAGAAATAAATTATTTGTTGAATTTTCAAAACTGTATGGTTTTCGCTCTTTTCTCTTACTTAGTTGAAGACCTTAGAGTCGGAACTATATATGAATGGAGTCAGTTAAACGGAATAAGGAATGTGACTGTAAAGAACGTAGTCTACAAGAAAATAACACATATTGAGGTTGACATTTTCAGTTCATTTTGAAGCAGTAAAAGTAAAGTATGATTTAGAATTTATTCTTAAACTTGCCACGATCATGTTAAAACGTAATATATGTTTATCAAACCTATATCATTGACCTGGATGATATTATCCGAAACTAGGTTTGTATCGACCGGTTGCTATGTATTCTAAACCAAGGGTCATGCAACTGGGGTTCCCGTGGGCAGTTTGAATATGTTGTCATACTAAATAATTTATACTAGTATTTTTTTTTTTAAATAGAAATAAAGATAAATATTTTCTTCGCCTCCAGTTTTGCCTCTCAGCTATATGTTCAGTTTCACTTGACTTCATGGCTAAGCAATGGCACTCCCAGAAATGTTTCCGGGGGATGGGGAAAAACATGTAGTGTTCAGATATTAAGTGTTACAGATATAGGCCAAAACATGTTAAGGGTGAAATCCTGGGGCTAAGAGAACAAAAGCATTGCCTACTGCAATCTTGGAGCCAAACCTCAGTATTTAATTGAGTATTCCTCTTATTCCGTCCACACAGCCTTCCTTGTGGGCCTGACATCAAAAGAAAAGCCATAAACAATTTAATGCAAGCGAGTGGAGACAAAACCTGTTTCAGAATGTCAAATTAGCGCAAACACGCACATGTATGAAATCACATCACATTCACATGTTGATCCTTTCTTAAACGATTTCTAGCCACATTCTACATTATAATTTCTATGATAATTAGTTGACAATTGTGCATCTTTATTCGTATCTAAAAAAATCATGTGAAATCAAAACCGTAATACTTTCTTTGTTCATCGATCTACGAATCGTTCATTTTTGGGTGATTATGGTCTGGTAGATATATACTGAAAGACCACATTAAATAAGGAATCGATTTTAAAAGATACTGACGTGTTTAGCAATCTCTAGGAGATCGGTAATAGACAGTAATGTTCTGTAACAAAACAAACACAATAATCTTGTGACTAATTGCTTTTTCTTAGCCATCATGCATACTACTACAGGCTTACAGTCATAATTATGCTATAAATGAAATAACAAAGGGGAAGGTAAAGCAAGACGTCTTTTAGGCAAATATACTTTTGTAAAACACACACACACACACACACACACACACACACACACACACACAAGGCATGATTCAAATGTATTATTCCTTACTCTCTATTTGCAATTCTTTTTATTTACAATTTTAGAACCTAGCTTTAAATTGGCAGCATGCAACCGTCACTGTGTTGATGTGCCGTTTCATTTTGACGCAAATGTTGTATTCATCCTCCATCTGCTCACTGGAAATCTGAAACAGTTTCCATTTTCGTCCAAACATAATCAAAAACTCTTGCATAAAAGAAATTATATGGAAATGAAATATCTACAAAGACAAGAGTTTTATAAAACTCCCTTCTTACCTAAACGGGAATAATGATAACACGTTTAGCAATATCAAAACCTGTAAAATTATAGGTTGTTAGCAGCAATGATCCCATGATTAATTTTGTAAGCATAAACATTTCTTGTAAATGCATAACAAATATTAATAAATATAGACGCGGTATAAAAATTATGTATGTGATACTTTCATTTAATATTATAAATTAATTAAACAATAATCAAATAATTTAGAATTAAAAATAGGTATGCAGTGTTTTCAGCTAATATTCAAATTACAAAAATCAATGATATTAATTAAAATGAAACAGTGGGGATGTTATGCTGTTTTTCATTTCAATTTCAAGACATCTTGAATTAATACTTTTCTATAACTTGTCGAGTGAAAGTATAATCAAGTCCTATTTTGATGAAAAATCTCAAATTAGATCTATACTTTATGTTTAGAAATACATTAATATTTTTTTTTCTTCATTGCTAGATTTCCAACCCCGAAGCCTTCACTCAGCCTTTAACATCCAACCGTTAACAACCTTAAAATTTAAAATATAGTTAGTCATAATGTTAATCAAAAAAGAGTCGTACTTGGTTCCCTAATAACATTTGTTGGTGCCTCAAATGTGAAGAATTCTCAAGAAAGGAATTTATGCTGAATAAAGATCATATCTGCGTACCATTTTATACCTGCAATTATATTTCATTCGTTAAGCCGAAAAGAATGATATGCAGAGGAAGATGTTTCAAAATATGACCGTTTTAAAATTCTTAAAAATTAAAAGAAACCCAAACTTATATGTCAATATCTCCTCAGATGTTAGCCACTAAATAGCTAATCAGCCATTACATAGCTAATCAGCCACTTTACACAAAAATGAACATTTTTTTTTAAAAATCGAAGCATGTCCCTTGCAGTGGATTTCCATTGTATATGTACCTGTATTTGTCCTAAACTTTGTATCACTCTTATGAAATATAACAACCGTATCCTGCATTTCCCTCTGTATGTAATGTATATTTTAATTTCTGTACGTAAGTTGAGATTAGACATTCCTTGAACGTGCATTCCCTCTGTTTGTACTTTTAGATTGGAAACTTGTTTGTGCTATATTACTTTAAGATTAACAACTAGATATTAAATTAGTACTAATATTAATTCTTAAATAGAATCTTTAATATCTTAGAGGGATGCTACAGTTGATTGTTACTTAATTTTTGTGGCTGGCAAACAGGTTTAAGGCAGCTAATTTTCCTTTATGTAATATGAAGCGCAAACTTTTATGTAAGGCGTAAGTCAGTGTCTAATAATTATATACTTTGATGTCTAATAATTATATACTTTGATGTCTAATAATTATATGCTTTGATGTCCAATAATTATATACTTTGATGTCCAATAATTATATACTTTGATGACTAATAATTATATACTCTGATGTCCAATAATTATATACTTTGATGTCCAATAATTATATACTTTGATGTCCAATAATTATATACTTTGATGTCCAATAATTATATACTTTGATGTCTAATAATTATATGCTTTGATGTCTAATAATTGTATGCTTTGATGTCTAATAATTATACGCTTTGATGCCCAATAATTATATACTTTGATGTCCAATAATTATACATTTTGATGTCCAATAATTATATACTTTGATGTCCAATAATTATTACTTTGATGTCCAATAATTATATACTTTGGTGTCTAATAATTATATACTTTGATGTCTAATAATTATATGCTTTGATGTCCAATAATTATATACTTTGATGTCTAATAATTATATACTTTGATGTCTAATAATTATATACTTTAATGTCTAATAATTATATGCTTTGATGTCTAATAATTATATACTTTGATGTCTAATAATTTGTCTAATAATTATATACTTTGATGTATTTCTATCAACATAAAAATGGCCCGTGAATTAAAGCAATAGTTAAATTTATCACAGGTTTATATAACACTCAAATTTATTTATTACATTATATTATTGAAATCCATGATATCTGCGAATATTTCAATGCAAATATCATAGTAACAAATAGACAACAGACGAGAAGCAAAAAAGCCATTAATTTTAAAGTTTATGAAATAGCTGACAGTTTGCAAAAAAACTTGAGCATTGTTGTGGTCTGATTTAACGAATCCTACAAACGTGCTCATTTAACTTCGTGAGTAAATTTGTTAGTAATCATATGTATGTATGTATGTATGTATGTATGTATGTATGTATGTATGTGTATATATATATATATATATATATATATATATGTATGTAGCGCTAATAATAGCCAATATAACTAATAATAATATGTATGTAGCATAGCAACCAGCATAACAATAACCAATATATATATATATAGATAGATAGATAGATAGATAGATAGATAGATAGATAGATATACACACGCCAGACATGCTTTCTATTGCCATCCGGAGAGATATTTTTACTGCCCCAATAAGCGGATTGATGACAATAACACTACCTTTTTTTATAGGGTAACATTAATTGAAAATAGGATACCCAATTTTTAAAACGTGCTTTACTGTGATATTTAAAATAAATGTATAGGCATACATAGTTCTCAGAGAGAAAAGCTTAAGTTCACATCATTTGGTGATACATTTAATAATCAGCAGGTGCTTCCAAGGCTGCAGATATTGCGAAACCTGTTGCAATTATGACTCGGCATAAAAGTAATTTGCAAAAGGAAGCATTTTGTTTGCCTTAGATGATGCAGTTCCTAGTTCATTACGAAGCGTGATAATTAATGTGCACGGATTATTTAAGTCAGCTAAGATCACGTGATCAAAGTCGTCTTGATTACTTTTTGCAGTGCATCAAGTCAAGTATTGTTGTTGATAGAGATGGGTATTGTCTAGTGTTACAAATTTATTCACATTCAATCTATGTTTTTAGGCCTTTTGTGGTCACTAAGATAATATGTGGAAGAATTAATGAGCAGGTTAATTAAATCAAAATGTTTAAAGAAATGCATAGCGTTTCGCATTTTTATTATTTTACTTCTCAAAGTTGAAAACTTATACGTGGTTGGCTTAAGCATCCATCTTCACTTCCAGATAGCTATCTTTTTTATCAATGGTAAATAATTCTTCAATTTGCCCAGCCATCTTCCGAGTATATATTTTGTATCTCGTGCCCAATACTAAAAGCTGTTTATTTACTCACAGCTCACACGGTGACGTTTGAATATTAGATTTATTAATTACTGGTATTATAGTAGAATAAAACCTATTATAGTACCTGATGAGCAGTGGCGTGAGATGAGAAGTTAAGAATATTTTGTATTATGCGTGAGATTCAAATTGTCTATAAAAACTCAGACGACGGTTTGCATGCTAAGGTCAAGGCAATTTCGAGTAATATTCACTCTCAGTTAAATCGATATGTGTCGGTAAGTGAAGGTTT
>JAECUM010047276.1:0-11251 GCA_016617855.1 Megalonaias nervosa
TCATGACATATATTGTGAAATATTGCTCCTGACCCCTGCAACTTAAAGAAATAAATAATTAAAATTTTAGCAACATCAAGGCATTATTTATTGAATTGTTTTAGCTCAGACCAGGAGTTGATGTACATTTCTTATTTTTTTATTCCATTTTCAGGCACCACTTCAAACCAACCGACTTCTTTGACGAAACGTTACTTAACTACCTAAGAGATAATTCATCTGAGAGTTCTCAGAGTGTCTGTAAGTCAATAAGCAAGAAAATGAAGAGTGAGCTGCTTGCAATCTTAGGGTGGGTACGAGTCTCATGTATATTTAATTTGTATTGTCTTACATGTAGGCTCCAACAAAAATAACAAGAGAAAAGAGTGAAGTCAACAAGCTTTGTAAATTTTAACAAAATAATTTATTTCCCTAGAAAACAATGAAAAAATTGAAAACAGGACTTACGGTTTGTGAATATAATCCAAAATTAATCCTATATTTTAAAAATATAAGTCCTATCACTATACAGTTCTAATTGAATCCGGATTCGAATCTCGATGAAATTCCAATATGGAGTCGATGACGTCAGATTAGGTCGTTGTACTGGTGGTAACAGATCCTCAATTGAATCACAGTTTATAATGTTTCCGTATAGAATTCCAGAATAAATATCCACTGAATTTCTTTGTCCCAGAACTTTTTATATAAAAATACACTTATTTAGTTTTCTAGAGAATAAATTATTAAATTCCAAAAACTAGATGAACTTCAAAACAATTTGGCAACAACAATAGAAACACCTTGTTCCCTCAAACTGTTAAGAATACGACTGATATATTTTAATACCAATTGACTGTTTTAAGCCTCGATTTTAGATCACATGGTAGCTCAAGTGATGGACTTACGTGACACTAATTTGAACATCGCAACAGAAGCGCACAACCGGTAGGCACGTCCGCCATGGAAGAACTTAACAAATCTTATTATAAAATTCAATTTAAAAAAAGTTGTTTACAAATTAGAGCTATCATGCAATCAGAAAATGACCTTGGTAACAGCCAATCGTTTTAACTCGATGTTTACAAGATCTATGAACCAGGGTGAGCTAAACGTAGTGCTAATGTAATACCTTTCACGTTCTATTCAGGTCAAAACAGAGACTAAATTTACTGGGAAAATATCAAATCCAGTAAACATTATCATTACAATAAAATATAATGAAACAAAATAAAATCAAAAGGAATTTTAAAACTAACACACAAGCAATTTAATTACATATACGTAACACGTCCCCCATAAAGAAAAGAAAGATTTATATAATAAAGCTTTCTTTATACCATATGTAAATTATACATGAGGTAAAAAAAAAATTACATAAGAAAACTCATGAATTATACAAAGTGTACATAAAATAATATTTCTATACACGGGAAAGTGCATCTGCAATCAAATTGTCTTTTTCTTTGATGTGCCTGATGTCAAGATTATATTCTTGCAAAACCTAACTCCACCTTAATAATCTTTGATTTCAATTTTTCATCTTGTCGATAAAAGTAACGGGGTTGTGATCACTATACACAACAACCGGAGAAGGAACTGAGCTAATGTAAACTTCAAAATGCTGTAATGACAATATTAAAGCCAAACATTCCATCTCGATTGTTGAGTAATTTCTTTGGTGCTTATTTAATTTCTTAAAGAAATAGCATACTGGGTAATCAACACCATTTCTATCTTCTTGAATCAATACGGCTCCAACACCAACATCACTTGCATCAACAGATAATTTAAAAGACTGACTAAAATTTGGAGCTGTGAGAACCGGCGCACTTTTGAGTATGGATTTTAATCTATCAAAAGCCTCCTGACATTTTTCAGTCCAAAGAAACTTGTTTTTCTTACTCAACAAGTTTGTCAGGGGTTCAGCAATATTAGAAAAATTGGAACAAAACTTTCGATAATATCCGGCCATACCCAAAAAATCGCATCAGTTGCTTTTTACTGACAGGCACAGGAAAATCAGAGATAGCCTTGACCTTAACATCTATAGGTTTAACTTGACCATGTCCCACAATATGTCCTAGAAAAGTTACACAAGCACGACAGAACTCACTTTTAGATAAATTGATTGTCAAATTTGCATCAGTGAGTCTGTCGAAGAATCTCCAAACCATGGCTAGCTGTTCTTTCCAGGTGACGTTGTAGATTATGACGTCATCAATGTAAGCATCACAATTTATCTAGACCAGAGGTAATCATATTCATCAAGCGTTGAAAAGCACTTGGCGAACCCTTCATCCTGAACAGCATTACTTTATGTTGATAGAGTCCATCTGGAGTCACAAATGCCGAAATTTCCTTTGCTCTTTTCGTTAGTGGAATTTGCCAAAATCCTTTCAGAATGTCACATTTGGTGACGTACTTGGCATTTCCAATTTTATCAATGCAGTCATCGATTCTTGGTAATGGAAATGAATCTCTTTTTGTCACACTGTTCACCTTCCTATAATCAGTGCACATACGGAAAGTTTTATCTGGTTTCGGAACAAGTATACATGGTGAATTCCAATCACTTTTACCGGGCTCTATGAAATAATTCTCCAGCAAATACTGAATTTCCTTTTTCAAGTATTCCTGTTTGAGAGGGTTCATCCTGTATGGGAGTTGTTTCACAGGTTTTGAATCTACATTTTCAACGTTATGAAAAATTTTATTTGTCCTTGTAGGAATATCTGGAAACAAGTGCTCATATTCGAATAATAACTGTTTAAGTTCATTCCTTTCTTGTTGTTGCAAATGTAAAAGTTTCTGGTCCAGATTTTTCATAATTTCCGAATTCCGAAGATTTGTTGCTCCAAGATCAACCGAGTCCAATTGAATGTCTCCACTTTAAATCCTCAGTTTGTGGGACAGGTACAACTAAATTAATTGCGTGTTTTACTTGGCTATCTCTTTTAATATACTCCTTTAATATGTTCATGTGGAAAAGTTGTTTTTGTTTTCGCCTACCAGGAGTATTTATGATGTAATTTAAATCATTTTCTTTCTTTTCAAACGTGTATGGACCATAATACTTGGCCTGAAGGGGATTTTGTGGAATGGGCAAGAGAGCTAGAACTCTATCACCAGGTTGAAAACTCCTATCCCTTGAGATTTTATCATGTCTTGATTTCATTCTGGACTGAGTAGAGTGAAAATTTGCTCTTGCGACCTCACAAGCCTTTGACAACTTGTACTTAAAATCAGAAACATAGTCAAGAAGATTGAGCTCAGTATCTTCATTAGAAAGAAGTTTCTCTTTCAACAACTTCAAAGATCCACGCACAGTATGTCCGAAAACTAGTGCAAAGGGACTGAATCCTAGAGATTCTTGAACGGACTCCCTAACAGCAGACAATAGTAAATGAATGCCTTCATACCAATCTTTGCTCGTATCAAAGCAATATCATTGAATCATATTCTTCAAAATCTGATGAAATCTTTCTAAGGCCACTTCGCTCTCAGGGTGGCAAGCAGAACATTTAAATTATTTGAATGCCTAATGCCTTGCTGGAAAATTCCAGACATGAAATTTGACCCTTGATCCGATTGGACAGATTTGGGAAGGCCAAATTGAGTAAAGAAAATTTTATCAAAGCTTTTACTATGGTTTTGGTTTTAATATTCCCCAAAGGAATTGCCTCTGGGAATCTTGTTGACGCAGACATAATGGTCAACACATATTGGTTACCTGACTTGATCTTAGGTAAGGGACCAACACAATCTACAATAATTCTAAATGGTTCGTCAAATGCAGGAATAGGTTGCAGATGAGCCTTAGGTATCTTCTGATTGGGTTTTCCTACCATTTGACAAGTATGACAAGATCTGCAGTATTTACAAACATCACTTTTGATTTTTGGCCAATAAAAGTGAGTCAAGATCTTGTTATAAGTGTTGTTTATCCCTAAATGACCAGCCAGAGGAGTTTCATGGCCCAGACTAAGTATTTCCTGTCTGTACGATTTTGGAACTACATTCTGATTGTTCACTGACCTCTCGTCACTAGCAGGTACCTCGGGAGGTCTTCATTTTCTCATAAGAATTCCATTTTTAATGAAATAACAGACAGGTACTTCAGTGACTTCAGTTTCACTAATAGCCCTCTGAAACAAATAGGAGATCTCAGGATCTTTTTCCTGTTCAACGACAAGTGATTGTCGTTTTCACCCTGATTATATAAAATAGAATGAGTATTTAAAAGAGGATCGCTGCGATCAATACCTTTTGATTGATTCATACCAGAAGTGAAAGTGACCTCATCAAAAGCCTGACCAATACATGTGTCAGCTAAACGAATATTTTTCTTATCAAAATCATTCTCAAGAGCTTTCTTTGCCATAGCTCTAGTAACTGCACAAGATAGGTATAAATCAGGGTATTCTTTTTCAATTGGATCAACTTTCTGATCCAAAGAAGGCTTGTCAGTTACAAGTGGATTAACCACAACCTTGTCTCCAGCTAGGTCGTTGCCTGGCGACAAATTAATGCCCTCAACGGGTAAAGTAGACACTACACCGACTGTCACATGTCCTGAAACTAAGTCTGATGACAAATTTACAGAATGGAGAGGAACATTAACAAAGCCGCACTCTACTCCCTGAACGAGAGCACTCATCAGAACAGGACTTCTGAGATAAAAGGCAAAGTACCTCATAATAAAAGACTCTGAGAAGCTCCTGTATCTCTTAAAATTTTAATAGGGACAGGATTGGCCAAATCACCCAAAAGCGATATAGAACCCTTCGACATGAATGGTTCATAATTCTTCATAATAAAATCAGACTGGGGTTTATTAGACCCAACAAATGTATTGCTTTCAATATATGACCGTGACCTGGACCTCTTAGAAATAAGAGCATTTGATTCTGATGCCTATATTTCAATTTGAAGCAATCAGAAATGACGTGTTCTTCTTTCTTGCAATAGGTACACGTAGGAATAGACAATGATTTTGAATCAAGTTTATCAGAAGCTTGATTTTTAGAAGTTGTGCCAGATTGAGTTTTAGAAGGAGTCTTATTAGGCTGAAATACCATTCTACCAGTAGACTCCTGAGTGAAAGATTTGCTTAGAACAGGAACTTTATGAGTTAAGGAATACTCATCAGCAGCAAGAGCAGCATTTTCCAAGGTTTCGATCTTATGCTCTTCAAGATGATTCTTAATGTCACTAGGGACATAATTCTTGATCTCTTCAAGTAATACAAGTTGTTTGATATTTTCATAATCATGTTCAACTTTCTTGGCTAAGCACCATCTCTCAAATAACTGCTCTTTTTCTCTTGCATATTCAACATAAGTTTGTCCAGCATCCTTTTTTATAGTTTCTGATTGTTTGCCGATAAGCCTCAGGGACTAACACTTTAAGATGCATTCCTTAACCAAATCATAGTCAGAACTTTGCTATACTGACAGGGATGGAAAGATATCTCGGGCCTTGCCAAAAAGTACACATTGCAATAATTGAGTCCAATTCTCCCTTGGCCATTTCAAATTTTCAGCACCTGTTTCAAAATAAATAAAATATTTGTCTACTTCTTTTTCTCTAAAAGGGTGCACTAACCTGATATTTCTTGTCATGTCAAAACTTAAATTTGTTTGTGAAGTGGGATCGTGCTTTTCACTTGCCAGCTTTATTTATTTCATTCTAATTTGAAATTCCCTTTCATCCTTCTCTTTCTGCATCTGTCTCTCTCTCTCCTCTTTTTCAAATTGTAATTGTTTATCTTTCTCCCTCTCCTGTCGCTCTCTCTCCTCTTTTTTAAATTTTAATTGTCTCTCTCCCTCTCCTGTCTCTCTCTCCTCTTTTTTAAATTGTAATTTCAGTTGTTTATCATTCTATCTTTCCTGTCTCTCTCTCTCTCCTCTTTCTCAAATTGCTTCTCTTCTAATTGCAATTGTTTCTCTTTCTCTCATTCCTCTTTCTGTAGCTAGAGCTTCCTTAACTCCAATTCCATCTTGTATTTCATTTTTAATTGCATTACTTTTATGTCAGAATCTGATATCGACTTACTGACCGAAGCCAAAACTCTTTTATCAAGAACATTCTTCTCTACCAAATATTTAATCAAAATATTTTCAATTTCTTGATTCGTTAAGGAAGAGTTTGCTTGAGAAAGATCGTATTTTCTGGCAAGTTCAAACAACTCATCTTGTTTCAAACTATTCAACTGCACCTGTGTAGGACTAGAAAGAAAAGTCTCCACTTTTGATAACATTGTGAATGAAAGTCTGTTGTTTTCACTAAAGATTTCAAACAAAATGTAAAATAGTACTTGGGATTTAAAAACTAGTGCAATTTAAATTTGAGAAAACAATTTTCTGAAATATTTTAGCCAAAATTCATATATCCCAAGACGAGCGCCCAATTTTCTCTTGTTACGTGTAGGCTCGTACAAAAAGAACAAGAGAAAAGAGTGAAGTCAACAAGCTTTGTAAATTTTAACAAAATAATTTATTTCCCTAGAAAACAATGAAAAAATTAGAAATGGGACTTACGGTTTGTGAATATAATCCAAAATTAATTCTAAAATTGAAAAATATAAGTCCTGTCACTATACAGTTCTAATTGAATCCGGATTCGAATCTCGATGAAATTCCAATATGGAGGCGATGACGTCAGATTAGGTCGTTGTACTGGTGGTAACAGATCCTCAATTGAATCACAGTTTATAATGTTTCCGTATAGAATTCCAGAATAAATATCCACTGAATTTCTTTGTCCCAGAACTTTTTATAAAAAGTACACTTGTTTTGTTTTCTAGAGAATAAATTATTAAATTCCAAAAAACAAATGAACTTCAAAACAATTTGGCAACAACAATAGAAACACCTTGTTCCCTCAAGCTGTTAAGAATACGACTGATATATTTTAATACCAATTGACTGTTTTAAGCCTCGATTTTAGATCACATGGTAGCTCACGTGATGGATTTACGTGACACTAATTTGAACATCGCAACAGAAGCGCACAACCGGTAGGCACGTCCACCATGGAAGAACTTAACAAATCTTATTATAAAATTCAATTTAAAAAAAGTTGTTTACAAATTAGAGCTATCATGCAATCAGAAAATGACCTTGGTAACAGCCAATCGTTTTAACTCGATGTTTACAAGATCTATGAACCAGGGTGAGCTAAAAAACAGTGCTAATGTAATACCTTTTACGTTCTATTCAGGCCAAAACAGAGACTAAATTTACTGGGAAAATATCAAATCCAGTAAACATTATCATTACAATAAAATATAATGAAGCAAAATAAAATCAAAAGGAATTTAAAACTAACACACAAGCAGTTTAAATACATATACGTAGCAATTGACTGTTAGTGTTTTTTTTAGTATTGTTTATTTCATTATCTGTTATTGTAATGTAGCAATGTATAGTGGACTTAACCTTATCCAAAATCAAGTTTATTTTCTACTTGACCTAAATTATCGAATTTTGTTATTCTGTAAACAACTAATATATAGCTAAAATATTCTTTATGTGTATGTGTTTAATATTATTATAATTTATTAGTAGAAGTAAGCATGTTTGTTTGGGTTTATGTCCAGGTCATTGTGATTCCTCTGGCGTACCTGACAGAATCCAGTATAATTTATTATAATTTTAGTAACAGATCTTTCTAGTTATAAAAACAACAGTTTATTTGTAAACATTAAGAAGTTTCTAGAAGGTTATTGTCCATTAGGAAATAGTTGCTTTTAGAAATGCTTACTGTGAGCTGCGGTCAATTTGAGGAATATATAATCTTGTCACTGGAAAGATTATTCATTTGTGCTTTAGCATCCGAGCAGGATTAAGTTTTTGTTGTGTAGAATATTTGATTCGGAATTATTCAGATTGTTTCTCCTCTGGAAATACAAAAGTGTTCTGATCACATTCTTGGAAAATGAGACTTAAATTTAACTGAAATTTCAAATAAGGATTTCTTCTTGGACTTCATTATTGCGATAAAATAAAAGACTGTTGGCACATCAACACTGTACGAACTATCACAGGCACATCAACACCTTCAGCGTTGGACTTAATTTGGATTTCCACTCAAGTTTAATCAGAGCTTTAATTATTAGAACCTGTGTCTGTAAGTCTAGGATTATTTTGGAGATTTAATTCGCAAGACCGTAAGTTCTTTCTTTTTCAGTGTCACTTTGCATTCTAGGGAAATACATCATTTGTTCAATTTTAGACAGCTTGTTGCTTTTCACTCTTTTCTGTTGCATATTTTAAGAGCAAAGACTCATAACAGAGAATTGGGCACTCGTCCTTTAGAGACGAATTTCTCTTAGGTATTTCAAAAAACTTTGTTTTTGAAATTGAAATCCACCTTGCTTTGGAATTTTTATGTCCTAGGTATTATTTCACGTTTTAGAAGTTTTTAGTGAAACCAGCAAGCTTTTATAATATCATCTAAAGGAGTGAACTTTCTTTTGAATTCTACCCAGGATGGTTAGAAGTTATTTTAAAAATGGACATGAAATGGAAATGGAAAATAAAAATATTACATTACACTAGCCTATAATGAAATTAAAAAAATAATAAACTAACAAACAACGCAAATTAAATTTACATAACAAAATTTGCATAACAATTCCTCTCATAAAAAAGATTTATGCAATAAGTTTTCTTTTTACTATTAGTGAAATATAGATTAGACGAAATCTTATAAATGATACAAAGTATACATGAAATAATATAATATTTCTATACACGTAAAAGTCTTTTCCCTTGACATGCCTGACGTGAATATTGTATACCTGCCACATCAAACTCACCTAAATAATCTCTGATACTGTTTATCATCTTGCCAGTGTAAGTGTGTGTATGTGTATGTGTGTCTGTGTGTATTTGGGTTTGTATCGTAGCGATGTTTTGACGTAATGATGTCTACAGTTTGACAGTTTATAGTTATATCTAGCATTGGGGCATCATGCCGCAGACATTTAGCATCATGTCCCACCCAGTCACATTGTCGTGACACCAGGCCGACCAGTCTTAACACTCAGCTCTTAATGATGAGCTCCAAGCGAGGCAGCTGCTAGTACCATTTTTATAAGTCTTTGGTATGACTCGGCCGGGGTACGAACACGCGATCTCCTGCATCCGAGCGGACGCTCTAACCACTTGACCACCGGAGCGGTCGAGACAATGAAAGTAAGGGGCTATAAACGGAGAAGGAGCTGAATTAATATACACTTCAAAGTGTTGCAATGCCAATATCAAAGCCAAACATTCCCTCTTAGTTGTGGAAAAAGATCTCTGGAGCTTATTTAATTTCTTAGAAAAATAGCACACTGCATGATCTACGCCATTTTGTCTTCTTGAATCAATACTGCACCAATCCCAGCATCACTTGCATCAACATACATTTTAAATGACTGAATGAAATTTGAATAAATTAACTGTCAGATTTGCATCAATGAACCTGTAAAAGAATTTAGGAATTGTCTCTAGGTAATCTTACCAGGTGTCATTGTATGACAATTATCTAGACCAAATGTAATCATATTCATTAAAAGTTGAAAAGTGCATGACGAACCTGTCTTAACTCTGATTCCAACATTTTTAACTGTGATTCCATTTTCAGTTTCACACGCGAGCTGCTTGCCATGTATGAAAGGGCTTTGTCCAGAACAGAAAGGAAGAAAGACGTTATCCTCTAAAGCAAATGCAGAACATCTAATGTTCTGGTTTTCCAGTATTCAGAGATTGCGCTGACTAAACAGACGGCTCAACCTTTCTTTCTTTCTTTCTTTTTTTTTTTGGTCATTCTTTCAAATGCACTAAGATATGAAAGATCGGATAATGGTAATTATTCGCATTAATTTAATTTACCATGCCTTTTTACGAGTTTAGTTTATTTTGCCATGCCTTTTTATGAGTTTATTTTTAATGCTTCATAACAGTTAAAGGAGATCTGTGACTATCATACATTTTAAGTGCGATCCCCAAAAATATTAATGCTATGTTTGGCACTGAGTACTTAAAAATAACTTGACTTTAAACTAGTATCTAATTACATCTGTCCACTACAGTGTGCATAGGATCTAATTATTTCTGTCCACAATAGCGAACAGCATTTTCCGTGCAAGGGTGATCGAAGTTTTCCACAGCAGTTTATTTCATTACGGTCATCCAACGGATAGGCGAAGAGGAGACTTCAGAGAACGTTTGTGATACCATTTTTATGACTTATTTATGAAGAGAATCTTTCTCCTTACCATGCATCCCTACCTCAACAGATTAACACCATAAGGATTTACAATACATGCACTATCAGACATCAAAGAAAACTATCTACGCAAATCGTTGTGTACAACTTCGAGAATCTTCTGCTTGACTTACAGTGTGTACGGATCTGCGGTTTAATTAACGTATGGAACTGTTAGTAACTCTGCAAGTTTAGCTTTTGGCTCCTTGTTGTAGGACTTAAGCAGAAATTTTATTTGCAGCGAAGGACCACAACATAACTCAAACGAATAGATTTTCCATTAGAGTTGTGACTTTTTTGTGATTAAATCTAGTCTGGCACAACAATCAGCTAACCTTAGTAACTCGGATAGGAGGATAAAATTAAGGTTGTAAGAGAATGAAAATTAACTCAATAGAAACATCACGCTTTATCACCCTTAGAGAGAATGATACACATTCCCTTATCAGCCACATAGAGAATGACACACCCCACTGAATCACCCTTAAAATAGAGTGCCACACTCTCTGAATCACTTTCAAAGAGAGTGACACACTCTCTGAATCATCTTCATAGATACTGACACATACTCTCTGTCACCTTATAGAATAACACACCCTCTCTGTACCACCCTCATAGACAGAGACACCTTCTGTGAATCACCATCATAATAACAAACTCTCTGAATCACCCTTATATAGACTGACATACAGTCACTGAATCACCCTTATAGAGTGTGACAGTTTCTGAATTACCATCATAGAGACCAACACACACTATCGGACCCAGACATACCTAGAATGACACTCTCTCAGTTACCTTCATAGAGACGAACACATACTCTCTCAATCACCATATAGAGTGACACACCCACTATGAATCACCCACATACACAGTGAAACACTAACTGAATCACCCTCATAGAGACTGGCACACACTCTCGGAATCACCCTATATGGAGAGTGACACACACACACACACACACACACACACACACACACACACACACACACACACACACACACACACACAC